>CAVNYN010212836.1:0-50478 GCA_963692815.1 Nyctanthes arbor-tristis
CTGTGGACTTTCTTTGAACATAAGTTGTGGTACCAATAATACACATGGTGTCCGTCCCCCAAATTTTGACAAAGGGCAATTTCTTAGAAAGACAGAGATTGATTGGACTTATGTTTTTGGTTCACTGGGGTTTGCTACAGGCTTAGGCATCTCTGTCTTGTCGCTTTTGTTTTGCCCAACGTGGAGAGATAAATTCTCCGATCAAGTTGATGAAATACTTCTAAAAACTTTTCGTGAGCGGAAGGCACAAAGAGGCCGTGGAATTGCTACAATTCCCAGAAACCAGGTTAGAATTCCCTAGTGCTTAACTACTCTTGATTTACATGGAAAAGCAAATAACATGTATTACTTGTTAGGCTTTCGTTTTTCTTCAAATATGTAAGTTGCATGTGCGCTACGCTTATACAGTTATACTCTTCTACTTTCAGATTTTAGGATGCAGGAACTAAAGCATTTAAGAGCATGTTCTCCTTGACATGGAGGAGTTGTTTACTTTTCAATATATGGAAGACTCGTTTACTTTTGTGTTTTTGAAACAAAACGAAGAAAAATTTTGAGAAGAAAACTCGATATGACAAATTTGTGATTTCGGGTGTTTCCAATGTAAAAAAAACTTTAAATTAAGGAAAAAGAAAATCATTTTTTTTCCTTAAATCACACTCAAAACAGAAAACAGAAAATGAAATTAATACTGAAAACTAACTGAATTACGAAGAGAATAGAACAGGCCTACCCTTTTTTAGTTTCTTTTGATTGTTCTGGTGCTCCGATCTCATTCACTGTGCAGCTGTCTTCAACAACCAAAGATTACTCGTCTCTGCATATTAACCGTCAGAGATTTTACATATTTCTTTTTCTTGATCATATGCATACCATGTTAACAGGAGAAAGAATAAACAGAAATATTTTGGGAATTATGGCTCCTTGTTTTGTGAGCCGATTGATTCTCATATATACAATGCATCGTAGAGATAGTGCAGAAATTCTTGTCCATATGTTGCAGATCTTCAGAGCAAGGACAGAATCCCTAACCACCTAATTTTGAAATTAAGCTGAGAAAATACAAAGGGGGCTAGAAATTGAGGGACTCAAGAATAAATAAATAAAATGAACTACAATACAATGGAACAAAAGTGTGTTTATAGAGTTGTAACAATTCACAACACGACTTCAGCAAAAGGCCATGTGGGCCGGTTATGATTTCTTTTCATCTACCTTGACACCAGGCATGCTGCTCGTGGAAGCAACTGAAAAACAAACTAAAATATCAAAGCTACAAAAACCTATACTTGGAATCTAACTAGAGATTTCTTCAAACTATTTACTTTGGTCAGATGGTTTAAGGTACTATTGCTTCAAGCTTCAAAATAGGAGTATTGATGTTAATTCTTTTTTGATTGGTTGAGTGAGGTAGAAAGCTTTTTCAGAATCATGGAGATTAGTGAGGAATGCAAGGTTGCAATTGCAGCGTACAAACTTAGTAGGAGTGTGTTGGCAAAGTGCACTTGACGAGAGTTACAAGTTAAGACAACCGCCTATCAGAGAGTGGGTCCTTATAAAAGAATTGTTACAGCAGCGATTTCTGCTTAGAGATTAAATGCAATCTTTGTACACACAATTTTTGGATTATAAGTAGGGAAGTCAGTTGGTGGCTACCTGGACAAAGGAATTCCTGAGGCTACAATCTCGCTTTGGTGTTGTAAAGGCAAATGTTTACGAAATTGCATGTTTCGTAAAAGGATTGAAGTATGAGATACAAGAAAAGATGGGAGTTCAACCCATTGATTTGTTGTTTGATGCTGGGGAGATTATGTCTCGAGTCGAGTCATTGTTGACGTGACAATCCCAACACTCTCCACCTTTACAAAGTTTGCCTGAAGACATTAGTTAAAGGGCATCACATATAGATTTTATAATCAATAATGCAAGGGAACAAAACTGAGTTGTAGTTGGTGAGAAGTCGAATGATAGGGCAGCAAACCATTCTTACACAAAACCAACAACTGGAAAGTGTTGCAGATGTGGAAAGCCTCGACATAGGTCCAATGAGTGTCGAGATCAGAGGCTCGTACATGTTATAGATACAATTCCCGAAGATGATGATACTCATAAATATGTTGTCAATGGAAAGGAAGAGGGGGATGATCCTCATGATATGTGTGGAAAAGAACAGGGAGATCTTGTGTGCATCGTATAGAAAATCATATGCTCACCTAAGCAAGAAGAATTGAGCCAGCACACTAAAATCTTTCAGGACAAGTGTTGAGTCAATGATGCTACTTGTAGTCTAATCATTGGTAACTGTAGTTGTGAGAATCTAGTAGCAAAGAAACTAGTTGATCGTCTAAAGTTGCCAACTGAACCATATCCTTCTTCATATCAGATTAGTTGGATTAATGCTAGTGATCCAGACGCTTCTAAAGCGGTTGGGAAAACTTTCAATAATATCTGTGGAGAGAAGCTCGATCAGACCCTCACATTATTCTTAGGAAACAAGCTTCCTGAATTTACAGGGACAATCGCTCAATTCTCTTATGAACAGAGTGGTGAGAAATTATTAAATTAATAACTAGTCCTTTTTGCCATATTGAAACCACGTCGTAAAAGCATAAAGTCTTAACAGTGGTAATAATTGGAATGGTAAATTATTCAACAAATCTTGGAGTCAATATTTATATATCAGTTTCCCGTTTTACAAATTGATTCTGCTTCTTTGGTAAAAATAAGTCAATAAAGGTGCTTTAGAATTAAAATGATTAATTGACATTTGACTATCAAACACTCGATGAAGAAGTTCCTTGTAAATGTGAAGGACACTGAAATCTGTTCAAAAGATGAATCTCCATTTGTTCGTGTTGAGTTTACTGCACACCATAGAAATTATTTTTATTATATACTTACAAAATATTTACTTTACAATGGGACACTTATTAACACACTAAAAGAGACCAACTTGCTTATTTGTCTTACCACTAACTCTCCACTCACTTGAGCAGAGGTCTTGTGCTCAATTTCCACTCATTCACTCACATTCCATTTTCTCCTCTCACTCGTGCACAGATACAAGGCTGAGGGGTATTTTCTCCTCGCACATATGCCGCTTGCCTACCAATGCACTATGAAGGGTAGCCAAGACAAATACAACTTAAAAGCATAAAAGTCCAATGCAAGAATAAATCTCGCAAGGTCATATGTTCGCTCTCCTATCTGCGTCGAGTTCTAAGAATAATGCTTGGAAAGAATAGCTCGACTTGTTGTTTTTAACCTACAAGAGAAACACACATATATAGGATGAACTTTGAATTCTTATACAAGTCAAGAATTAAAGTTACCATATATATGTAAAATACAAAGATAAGGAAAGTTAGAATATTAGTTTACCATAAATACAAGACTTTCCTCATACAATTAGAACTAAACATGCATACAAGTTTAACCAAGTTAAACATGGTAAGTAAAAGACTAAACGAACTACGAAACATAGAAGTTGCGTGTATTCAAAATATCTTGGACATCAAGCAAGTACACACACGCCAAAGTACCTACTTGCCATATTTAGAACAGAGCTCTTAACATTATTTCCTTGCACTTCAAAATGAAATTTATACTCACACACCACATAACCTTAATTTTCTTCACAACATATATTTCTCCAATATGCGGCCAAATTCGACGCCTGGAGGATCAGAAACAATTGTTACTCAAGTTGAAAGATGAATTCTCATTCAATACATCATCTTCAAGGAAATTGGTCTGGTGAATTGAGAATGAGGACTGTTGCAGTTAGGATGGGGTAGGATGTGACAGTGCAGGCCATGTGACCATCTTGAAGCTTGACAACGAATCGATTTATGCTGATGGTTTAGAGAATTTGACAGGTCTTTTTAGTTTTGAGTATCTCGAGAGGCTAAATTTGGCTTTCAACGACTTCAATTATACTCAGATTCCGAGAAGGATTTACAATCTGAAAAACTTGACATACTTAAATCTCTCAGAAAGTGCATTTGATGGCTAAATTCCAGTTGAAATTTTATCACTTAGGAGGTTGGTTTGTCTTGATCTCTCCATTAACTATACTGGGTTTTATTTAGAGGCACACTCCTGAAACTTGAGTATCCAGGTTTAAGAAGGCTAATTCAGAACCTTACCGAGCTTAGAGAGCTCTACCTTGATGGTGCTTATGTTTCACCAGAAGAAAGTGATTGGAGCCAAGCATTATCTTCATCTTTACCGAATTTGAGAGTTTTGAGCTTACGTGCATGTAATCTGTCAGACGCTACAGATTCTTCACTTTCACAGCTTCATTCTCTTTCTGTTTTACGTTTGGACTTGAATGATCTGTCTACAACATCTTCTGAAATATTTTCAAGTTTCTCAAATTTGGCAATTTTGAGTCTAAAAGGATGCTCTTTGCAAGGACGCGTTCCCAGCAAGGTCTTCCAGGTACTCTCTTTACAGAATCTGGATATCTTTGATAATAAGCTACTTGTTGGCACTATACTCCAATTTCTACGGGCAACAAGTCTTAGGACTCTGGTGCTTAGTCACACAAACTTCTCAGGTTTATTACCAAATTCTGTCAGCAATATCAGAATGTTATCCAGGATAGAGCTCTCCAATTGCAAATTTAATGGACCAATTCCCACCACAATAACAAACCTCACAGCACTTATTCATTTGGATTTGTCGTATAACAACTTCACTGGCTTGATTCCACCATTTCGCGTGTTGAAGAAACTTACCTACATAGACCTCTCTCACAATAGACTAACTGGTCCACTTTTATCAGCTCATTTTGAAGGCCTCTCATATCTCGAGCATATCAATTTAGGGCGAAATTTTCTCATAGAGAACCTTCCGCCTGTTCTCTTTCTGCTTCCATCTTTACGGAAGCTTCTGCTTCCCAACAATCTCTTTGTCAAATTACAGAGTTTACTAGTTAAACAGCTTTACAAAACTTGAGCCACTTGGGCCTTTCAGCGAACCAACTCAAACGGAAAATACAAAATTGGATTTGGGATATCAATTCACTCTTTGCTTTGAATCTCTCTTTCAATCAACTCACATGCGTCCAAATACCTTACAAAATTTCCCATCTCAAAGTGCTCGACTTAAGTTTCAACCAGCTCCACGGTGTGTTACCAATTCTACCACCTAACACTCAATATGTGGACTAGTCAAACAACAATTTCAACAGCTCCATGCCACTTGACATTGTAAATCCTACTTCAGAAACTGTTTTCTTGTCCCTTTCAAATAATAGACTAACTGAAGTAGTCCCAATGTCCATCTGTAAGGCTCCTTTGCTCGGCCTTCTTGATCTGTCAAATAATTCCTTGAATGGCGACATACCATCCTGTATCTCTGGTATTAGTTTTTGGTCACTTTAGAGGAACATGCTAAGTGGTGCTATTCCAGACACATTTTCTGTCGATTGCAATCTAAGAAGTTTAGACCTCAGTCAGAATTCATTGACAGGGAAGTTTCCAGAATCTCTAGTTAACTGCACGTCATTGGAAGTTTTGAATATTGGAAACAACGAGATCGAAGATACCTTTCCCGACATGTTGATGAATACCAGCTTGTTTGTCCTAATTCTCAGATCAAACAAGTTATATGGAGAACTTTACTGTGCTCAAGTCAAACAAGGGTGGCCAAACCTTCAAGTCCTTGACATTTCTGACAAAAACTTCACTGGTGATTTATCACCGTCATGGTTCTCAAATTGGAAAGGATTGATGAATACCACCTATAGTAAGCAATCAGTATACCATGGCACTCTCACTCGCACTTTGTACTGGGAGGTCGGGGAAGATTATTCATATTGAGATAGATTCACAATAACCATTAAAGGTCGAGATATAGAACTCGAGAAAATTTTGGTCATCTTCCGATCCATTGATTTCTCCAGAAACAAGTTCAAAAGAAGGATACCATATTCAATAGGCTATCTCAAATCACTTAATAGTATCAACTTATCTTATAATGAATTTTCAGAAACAATCCCAACATCAATTGGGAGTTTGACACTGCTATAATCCGTAGACCTGTCAATGAACTACCTAATTGGGAAGAACCCAGTGGAACTTGCAAGTCTGACATTCCTTTCATACTTGAACCTATCTTTCAATAATCTGTGGGGTACAATCCCTTCAAGCCTCCAGTTTTTAACATTCTTTGCATATTCCGTTGAAGAAAATGCAGGACTATGTGGATTAGCTCTGAACGTAAGTTGCCATACCAATAAGATAGATGGTGACCTCACCCCAAACTTTGAAAACGAGCATCTTCTGAAAATGGAGATTGACTGGACTTACGTATTTGCCGCACTGGTATTTGCTATAGGCTTAGGAATCTCTGTCTTGTCACTTTTATTTTCCCAAAATGGAGAGAAAGATTCTTCAATCAAGTGGAACAAGTACTTTAGAAATATTTTCAACGGCAAAGGGGAAGAAAAAAACGTACCCCTTCAAAAGAAAAAGGTAGATTACCCAGAGTCCCCAGAAATCAGATGAGGAGACGCTATCACGGACCTGCTCTACATTCCGTTAGAATATTACTTGTCCATGTTCAGAAAAATGTTTCACGTGTTTTCCTTTCTTTGCTCCATGTAGTCCATGATGCCATAATTTCGTGTAAGCTACTTAACTTGAACTTCTTCTGTTAAGTTCTATGCGTGTCTGTTCTTTGTTATCTACCATTTATAAATATGTAAAACGATATTAACTTTGGTCCAGCTGTTTTCAAATTGTTCAAAATTCTGTATCCCATCTTGTGGTCATTTTCTACCGCTTCTTATAAAGGAAATACATGACGATATGGAGTAGCTTTGAACATAGGTTGCAATACCAATACGTAAGTTGCCTTTCTTGTTTTGTCGAAAATGGAGAAAGAGAGATATTCGCCAAATCCCCCCATCCCCCCGGGCGGTTTCCAAAGGCACAGAATGGTGGTAGAATTGCAAAAATATGTGCTTGAGGCTATCTACTGTTAACTACTTTTGATGTTAGACTATCTACAGGTATGTTTAAAATGTCTAATTTGTACTTTCCACAACACTTGTATGTAATTTAGTAAAACTCTTCTGTTTGGTATTTGATGCTTATGGCGGACAGCTTATGTTTGTCTATTCTTCTTTTATTCTTTTAATCTTATCATGCTCCCAAAATTGAACCTGTAATAGTTTAAAAGAGAGAAAAGTTAAAAAAAAAGGGAAAAGTAGGAAAGAACAAGAGAGAGTACTATTAAATTTTAGTCCAAGCCAATAGCTTTCCCTGTCTTGATTTTCCTTTCCATGACTTAGTCCCATATCATGTTATTATGGCTTTTTTAACGTGTTGGATAAGTTGTACATTATATAAAAAATATATAGTTCTAACACAATGGAATATACGCCAGAAGAAGAATTGAAGTTTCCCACACCAACCTATAACACATTAAAAGCCGCCATTGTGAGAACATGGCGCTTAGCATCGTTTGGTTGTGCCTGAAAATGAAATTTTTACTTATGCTGCAGCTTTTTTTCCTTTTTCATAACCATGAATTTCTATTTTTTCGAAACATATATGCAGAGTACTTAACTATTCAATATAGAGAAAATCCTTCATAAGTATACCACAAGAATCAAGCCAACAGAAATACATATAGACTCAACCTTCTAGTTTTTTATTGGCATTTTGATTTCCAATTTGAGAAGACGAAAATTCAAGACAGTGCTGCAGCTTTCGTGTCTTTTTAACTTCTTTTCCAAAAATAAATGTACCTTGATATTTCAAGATAATATCATTTCATTATCTTGATTGATATCAGAGATACATGTATAACATGGTAGATTATAAATGAATAATATTTATGTCTGTCCGTATAATTTCTGTTCGAATCTATAGGTTCCTTAGAAATCTTGTTGAGACTGAAATCTGGCCTCTAGCGCAAAAGATTCACTTTTGTGAGCTCTCCTACAGCAATTTTCTAGGAAAAAACATAGGGCTCCAAGTTTGGAGCCAGACTTTCAATCACATGATGACAACTCATTAGTGTTATGTGAGTTGGCATCATGTGATTGGAAGTTTGGCTCCAAATTCAGAGCCGTATCTGTTTCAATACCCATACTCTATTAGGTTATTGAGGTAGTAGTAGAGAGTTTCTATAAATTTAATACTGAATCGGAGATGTATAGTTTGCCAAAACAAAACAGAAGACTACTGTAGAGTAAAAGCTGACTAGAAATTCCTTTTTTGAGTACATGTAGATTGATAGCTTGTGCTGCTTTCATTCTCCAGTATTTCCCATTATGTAATATTTGATAGAAAGAATTGAATAGAATTTGGCACTTCAGTCGAAGGAAGTAACAGTTTCAGGCGTAGTTTCTTTTTTCTTTAACCTTAATGCTTCTATTTTTGGTTTCTTAAAGTACCTTTTAGATCTGGAGAAAAGGAAAAATGTAAAAGCATAATACAAGAATTTGCAAAAGAATTGACTCTTTTAGAGAAGAGCACATGCATATTTGAAGACAAACATAGAGCATAGATAACATCAAAATTTCAAATCAAGCATAAGCAGCTCATACAGGGAATCTTGGCATCCAAGACTGCCAGAATTATTATTCTTTTTGTTTGCAGTTCCACAGCACTAGAGTCTCTTAATTTGATTTCTGCCAATTCCAGCCAATTTACTCCGTCTCCTTCTCCTTTGCTCACGAAAATTTTTTGGAAGAACTTCCTCCACTTGATCAAAGAATCTTTCCCTCCATTTTGGGCAAAACAACGGTAACAAGACAGAGATTCCTAAGCCTGTAACAAATCTCAAACCAGCAAACACTCTGTCCAAACACACACTATTCCGTCGTGGTGGTGGCGGCATGTCATCCTCCTTGTTAGACTCGCGACTTATGCTCAGAGGAAATCTACATAGCTCATCATTTCTTTTGAAGGAATCCCCTAAAAATGTACGAAAATGAGGGCCTGAAGGTATCATGCCAGACATGTTGTTAAAAGAGAGGTTCAGTAATGAAAGAAATGTGAGACTTGCAAGCCGCACCGGAATCAGATCGGAAGAGCTAGATGGTTCATAGACAGATCCAGATCCAGTGATCCAAGCTGTGTCAAGCTCCCAAAGGATGTAGGAATTCTTTCTGTGAAGGTGTTGAAAGAAAAGTTTAGAAGATAAAGTGACTTGAGATCACCTATTTTATCTGGGATCTTGCCTGTCAACTTGTTTCTTGACAAATCAATGAAAGTGAAGGCAATTAAAATTTTCACGAGTTTCCGGTCTAGTCCTTTAATGGTTACTGTTACTGTATCTTGATAAAAGAATCTATTGTTGTCCACCTCTACCATGTAGGTAAATGTTGCCGTGCCTGGATTAAGATTGGGAACACCATTGAGTCCCAATACCCCATAATAGCCAGAATCTGTCATTCCTTTCCAATTCAAAAAGTATGACGAAGGTAAATCACCACTGAAGTTGTTGACAGAAATATAAAAAATTTGGAGCTTTGGCCACCCTTGCTTAGCTCCTCAACAATGAAGATCCCCATGGAACCTGTTCGATCATATAACCAGGAGTCTCAGGTTGGTATTCATCAACATGCAAGGAAATGTATCTTCAACCTAGTTGTTTCCGATGTTCAGAACTTTCAAGTCTTTACAATTAAGTACTGACCCTCGAAAGTTTCAATTCACGAAATTTTGACTGAGATCTAAAGTTTTTAGAACACAAACAACAGGGAACACATCTAGAATATTGCCACTAAGCTGGTTCTTGCTTAGATTAAGAACCCCAAGAGAACCACTGTTATTTGTAAGACACAACAGTATGCATTATTAGACAAATCAAGAACTAAAAGAGGATGAGCCATGTAGATGGAAGGCGGGATTATTCCAGTGAGATATTGTTGGAAAGAGAGAAGAAATAAGTAGTGGGTATATAATTGCCAACATTAGCTGGTATGGTGCCAGCTAATGTTGGCAATTATACAAAACTTTATACAAAACTTTTAACTCTTTGAATAGTTCATATACAAAGAGTTAAAAGTTTTGAATTGGTAACTCACCAGTAAGATGGTTGTGACTAATTTCAAGTATAGGAAAAATAATATTTGATATATCGTGTGGCTTCTGGAAACCAGTGAGCTAATTGAAAGAAAGATTCAAACTGAGCACTGTGCGATTATTACTTTCCCAAATCCATGTAGGTATTTCCCCTCCAAAGTAGTTGGCAGAAAGGTCCAAGATGCTCAAACTTGATTTTCGCAGGAGTTGTGGAAACTCTTGCAACTTGCAAGAAGCTAATTTCAGCACTTGGATGTCAGGAAAGAAGGAAACATTGTATTAATATTATTTGAATCAATTGTCAAATTGTTATAGAAAACCTCAAGCCTTGTTAGATTTCTGATATTTTTTATCATTTCTAGCTGGAAAGTGCCATTAAAGAAGTTAAAAGAAAGTAAAAGATTAGTTAACCTCTCAAGTTTGAAAAAGGAACTTGGGAATCGGACCTCCTAGATTATTAGAACTCAAATTCAGCGTATTTAAACTTAAGGCTGTTAGATTTGGGACCTCTACAAGTTGTCCATCAAATTGGTTGTTGGAAAGTTTAAGCTTCTGCAAAGATGGAAACATAAACAGAGTGGATGGAAGGTTTCCGGAAATCAAATTATATATATGATAAGTCAATATATTCAAGATCCAAACGGCGTTCAAAATGAACAGATGAAAGTGAACCAGTAAGTTGATTGCTAGAGAGATCTATGTAGGCAAGTTTCTTGGAGACATTAAACAATGGGATGTGACCGGTGAAGTTGTTGTGGGATAGATCCAAAAAGACAAGATTTTTAACGTTGATAGTGGATTCTAGTAATGAACCTAAAAAATTCGCGTATCCAAGACTCAAATCCCTCAAAGATGTAGTCTGTGGAAACTATGGTAAAGTGCTACTAAGTAACTCGTGAAAGGATAAATCCAAATTCTGTAAAGTGGGTACCTGGAAAGATTCCTCGTAGAGAACAGTCTTCTAGATTCAAGGTTGTCAATTGTGAGAAATTAGCAAAGAAATCTGGAGAAGTTGTGGATAGATCATTATAGCCTCACTGGAAAACTGAAAGAGAATGGAGCTGTGAAAGGGAAGAATCTGTCGGGCCTGAAAGACCACAAAGATACATGCTCAAAATTCTTAAGTTCGGTAAAAATGAAGATATAATCTGGCTCCATTCTTGGCCATGAGCTACAATATCAACTTGATCAAGATAAAGTTCTCGAAGCTCTGTCAGGTTTTGAACTAGCCTTTTCAAATCTGGGTTCTCAAGTTCTAGACCAAACTGGCAAGAGAGATCAAGACTAACCAAACTCCTCATTGATCAAAGTGCAAATGGTACCTGTCCAGAAAAACTGGCATATGACAAGTTTTAGTGTTTCAAATTTGTCAGATTGCAGAATCTAGTTGGAATCTGAATATCATAGAAGTCGTTGGATGCCATATTCAGCTTCTCAAGGTACTCTAGACTAAAAAGGCTAGTTGAATTCTCTAAACCAACCAAAATCGATTCATTATCCAGCTCCAAGCTGATCACATGACCTGCACCATCACATCCTACCCCATCCCAATTGGAACAGTCATCCTTCTGATTCCAGATTCCAGTGGAGCAATTTTCTTGTGTACAATGGATTGAATATAAGTTCATCCTTCAACTTGAGTAACGATGTTTCTGCTCCACCAGGCATCGGATTTGACTGCATAATGGAGCAGTAAATGTTACAAAGAAAGCAAAGGTTATGAAGATGGAGAATGGCCGCGAAAAGTGCAGAGTTATCATTTTGGAGAGTAAAGGACGCAAAAGGAGGTGTCTCTGGAGGGGACTCTTTAAGCTGGTATAGAATGTATACATGAATGTAACTGATAGTTTAAGAATTTATAGTGCTGATGTATCGTGTTCATATTTCCATTGATTAAGACACATTTCGAAGTAACAAAAAATAAAGCATATCCAAACTAAATAATTTCATGTCAAACTCTGTAATTTGCATTTTTCCCTTACTTAATCATGTAGTGGATGATTAAATATATGCACTACGTGTGCTCTTCCGATCTGATGGAAGTGTAAATGAATGCAAAGGTGCTACAGTTCACCCTATGATTAATTGGTCGTCAAACAGATGGTTTGCATGAGATTCTGCTGCAAAAGAAATGCTACATCTACATGCATGGAAAGTAAATACAAAACATAAGCTCATACAATAATGAAAGAGAAGTGGAGAAAGTGAGCATAAAAGTCAAAAGATGAACAAAATAGTTTAAGCTAGTAAATTTGACCAAGCATGAAAACATAAAGGATGACCAAAGATACATCGAGTTACAACAAAGATTTGGAAGCCAGAGTTCACAAATCTGAATAAAAGAAAAAAAATAAAATAAAATAAAGAAATTATGACCTGCACAAGTTGTTCAAGTGGAAGTTCTCTGATTTTTTATGGAAAAAACTATGAATTTTGTTGTATGAAGATGAGGTGAGAAAAATTCTAATAGTTCATCCTAAACATGTGATCCTCTTGTAACCATGATTCACGAATGAAGGAACAAAAGATTTGGAAGCGATGAAAGTTAATCAATTAACGGGTTGGTTAAGATCATTTGAGCAAAAATTTAATAAGGGCTCCAAATAAGATAAATTGAGATTACTTTTCAATCTAAGCTGAGTAATAGACCTAAGAATGATGAAAAATGATGATGCGGTAGCAAATTAATAGTAAAGTGAGATGAACTAGAACTAGTAGCAGTGTAGTACCATTTTTTTTTTTCAGCCATTACCATCGAAACAGTGTGACAAAATAATTAAATCAGTTGAGATAGAACTGAAAAGAATATTTACTTGTCTTTTTACTTCTACATCAATTTCTCTAACAATAAGTTCAAAGAAAAGATACAAGATGTAATGTATACAAGACCACTAGTGTTATTACACCATATTAGTTATTTGTGTGATGTTTTCTCATTCTTATCACACTCTTTTTGGATGAGTTCACCGCGTCGATAGCGGCTTTTTATGTTTGGCTTTTTCTTTCTTTTTATGAATTCTTCTTTCTCTTGTTCTTTTTATGAATTCTTCTCTCTTGTTAAGCTGTCCGCTATATTATTTAAGAAAATAGTTGCTAGGGTCTCAAACCTTTGGACCTTCTTACAAAATGGTCCCTAACCTTAAATTTTCAATAAATTTAGCCCATAATTTTTAGTGTTAGTGACAGAAGTCCCTTTTAGAATGAAAACCGTTGGTCCGACTGTTAAACATCAAACTTCTGATAAAATAAGAATTCTATTATTAATTTTTTTTTTTAGCACTAAAAGAATGTTTTAACTTTAATAGTTAACTTAGTTTTTAGGAGGCTGTAACAGAATAAGTACACATACACCAAAATGGGTTGCGTAACAGTTGGTTTTTTTTTAATCTCCTTGGCCTTTCTTTACCCAATGTCTGTTTAACCAATGCTTCATTTAGCTCCCATTTCTCTTTATATCTTGCTTGTTTCTTGCCAACATACCTTCTTGTTCTCGACCTCCAAGACCCATCATCCCCGACAATGCAGTCAAAAAGAAAAATCTATGGTATCTCACGAGATTATCACACTGCCAGTTATTGAAAGTAGTGGTTGAGTGCTTGTATAACGAGGTGATGTCTTGCAGTGTGATCAGATATGTTGAACACTTCACTTGTAGCTTTATAAATCTTCATTACAAGAGCTGGGAATCTCCTTGAAAACAAAGGTTCATTTTCCACTCAAACCCACTAAAATCTTCCATAGTGCATCCTATGTATTGTATACTACTCTTTAGTTTTTCTTTGTAATGCTTGACATTGCGTATAAGACGCAATAACTGAGTTAAACTTTTCCCATATTTTCTTGTATGACCTAGAGGTGTCAAGATGGGTGGGCCGGACCCGGAAAAGCCCGGGACAGGCCGGTATGAGTCACAGGCCATTACCCACAGTGGACCGGGCAGTCCAGTTCCAGGCTTCCGAGCCCGCGGGTTAATCGCTCGCTCGTAAAAAAAATAAATTTCTCAAAGAGCCGCGACTCTTTGCCATAAAAAGGAAAAAGCCTTTTGCCTTTTAAAAAGGCAAAAAGGGGCTGCCTTTTGCCTTCTTAAAAGGCCAAAAGCTGCCTGCAGCAAAGAGCTGTATGCGCCATTTTTTGACTAAAAAGTTTAAAATTTTTTTTTTTGTATTGTCATATGTCATTATGTTAATAGTTGTGATATGCTATAAGTCTATAACTATAGTGATACAAATTAATGAATAGTTATTTGTGTTGTTATGTTTTAAATTTCAAAAGTTTAAGTGTTAAAACTAGTTAGTTGTCGGCTATATAAATTAGTGTAAACAATATTTGAATTTCAAGGTTTTATATGTAATAGAATATTTGAAGTTTATTATTAAAAATTTTAATTTTATCTTGTTATATGTTTACTTTTTAATTAGAATTTAAAAATCTAAAAAACTAGTGATATCTTTAAAAAATGTAGCAAATTTCTCATTGAAATATTTCAATTGTAATGTATTTATTATAAAATTTAAATGTAAAATGTGGTTAAAAAAAAAAAGAAAAAAGGGGCTCACATGGTCTGGGTCAACCCGTTGCCCACATGGGCCACACAGGTGGGCCGCGCCATAGGTCAAAAAATCCTGGCCGGTCTGGCTCGGACCGAGAAGCCCGCCTCTGCTAGAGGGCCATGCCGGGCCGTCGGCCCGCCCCGCCCGTTTTGACACCTCTAGTATGACCCATCTCCAAATCAGTCTTTGTGTTGTTGTCAATACACCCATGCCAACCATTACTAATGTTTTGCCAATTCCTAGTAGCACGTAAGACACACGTCCAAAGATTATCGATAACATCTGTATAATTTTTTACTTGACTTCTATAGTTATCAATAACATCACTAACTATAGATATGAATTCCAATCGTCTCTCTAGTGGCCATAGAAAAAGGTGGTTCAACACCTTAGAAGCAGGCCACCTATCTCCATAATCAGATAAAAGTTGTTTCATCAGATAATAGGCTTCGGTTATGCCATCAACCATATCTAGATTTTGAACAAGTCTTAAGTCTTTTGTCAAGCAATGATTTAAAATTCTTGTAACTCGATGCATATCTGAAATCATCTGGTTTGTGATACCATTTTGTTCTTCTAGTGAAAGACAATCTGGATATGTGGAATCTTTCACTGTCATGTGAGATAAATATGCTCCAACATCTTCTTCTAGAAAAACACTAGAGGATTTCAATTTAGGTGTGGTTAAATGCACATCCCACTCATCCAGTAACTTCAAGTTGATGCCTCTTGCAGCTTTCTTCTCGATGAGTTCTTTCAAATTAATTTTGTACCTTTTCATCTATCGGACAAAATGACCACTTTTTTCTGTCAAGTTAATTACTTTTGCAAGATTATCACAGACATAGTCTTGCTGATCATAAAAGGCTTCTGGCTGTATCCTCAATTTTATCTTTGGAATTAATTTTATTATTGATTACATGTCATAGAGCCCTCTATATAGAAGTGTATTCTCAGATCCTACCCCAATAAGCTATTCTTCTTTTATGGAAATGCCTAGTTTCAATATCCTTAAATGGGGACTTGAGCTTCCATCCATATTTGTCCACAGAAAAATTTCTTCAAAAAGTTGATAATAATCTTGCCATCGAGAATGATTTAATTCTTTCTATGAATACTATAGCTTCCACTCTACTTCACTCATACTATAGCTTCCACTCGACTTAATTAAATCAATTCCGTCATTCAAACATTTTTCTTCATTTTCTATATGTTTTTCAATTTCCCCATGCGTACACATAGATGCCATGTGAACTGGTAATAAACACTAGTGGCGATGGATAGCATTTTCCTAAAGGAAATTATGGCCTTTTATACCCACCTCTCCTCTGAATTGATGGTTAATAATCAACCATTTTAATGAATAGACTTACCGGTGTAGAATTCTCCATGAGAAAGTGACAACAATATTCTAAAATCTTCTCATAGTGGCTTTCTCATAGTTAAAAGGTGTTCTTTTCCTTTTCAGTTACAAATTGGGGATCACAACGATGGGATGGTGTGAATAACTCAAATTAAATAACTTGCTAGGATAATGGTACTACTAAAAATTAATATATGGAAGATTGTTGATCTTTCATTAAATAATATAAGATTCACATAATAATAATTTGCACGGATATGAGCTCTATTTTATTTATTTATTTTATTAGACATGTACATAGAACAATACGCTCTAGAGTACTGCTATTCGCTTGCATTCTTATATTGTGCCTAATTGTGCTTCTGTCAACCTTTAAAATTAAAGACGTCTTCTATAATGTTTACAAACTTCACTTATATTAATTAATGGATTAATCTACTTATACAGATGAATACAAAAATGTATTTACAAAAAAAATGTGAAATTACAATTTTACCCCAATAATGTGCACTAAAAGAATGAGAAAATATATTAATAAAATGATAATTTTACTTTGTCCTGTATTATAGAATTTTGCAAATTTAGCCTTGCTAATCATGTTTCACGTTTATTTATTTATTATCGTTTTTATTATTATTATTATTATTATTATTATTATTATTATTATTATTATTATTATTATTATTATTATTATTATTATATATTGCTTCAGCCTTCAAGGATTCTAAAGTTTTCTAGTCTAAGCGTAAAATTTTTTCACACTATACTTTTTGAGATTTTGATATTTACCATTATTTCAGACTAATTCAATTGAAATAAACACTATCCTAATTGTTAACTAAGCACACACTTATTTAAACCTTGAGTGGAAATATTTATTTACTTAAAAAATGAGTTATCCAAATGTTGTTCTCAATTAAAATTATCCGACACAGAAATCAATAGGTGCACCCGCCGACTTCAAACTATTTTGCAGAACGTAATTAGGAAACATTTACACTTTTTTTTTTTTAATTTTTAGGGAGAGAGATTTTTGAGAGAACCCTCACCAACTAATTAATTCAAATGAAGTATCATTATTATAATGAATGTACGTATATGTTATTCGAACCAGTACTACAGTAGTAAAGTTCTCACGGTCTGAGTATCCCCGATGTCCCCTCCCCTATATACCTCTTATATCAAAAAAAAATTATATATATATAAAAGAAAAATAATATGTGGTACAGTTGTAATGCAATTTTCCCTTAAAAATTGTATTTTGTGGGGATATTTTAGACTTTTTAGCTTCGTTACGGTAATTCCCTATAATTATTTTACTAAATATTTTAATTGGTCAAAATATAACATTATAGTTTAAGCACATCAAATATACTTGATTATATTCAAAAACTTAATAAAATCTATATATTTATAATACTAACTAAGTGGTAGGTTAATTTTTTCCCGCCTAAAACTGGCATCCTAAGAGATTTAGGAATATGATATCATGCTGATATCATTGATATATCATTTATTTCTCTATTTTTATTTTCATTCATCCTAATAATAATTTATATATTTATAATACTAACTAAGTGATATGTTAATTTTTTCCCGCTTAAAACTGATATCTTAAGGGAATTAGGAATCCGATCTCATGCTGATGTTGCAAATGGCCCTTTTATTTTTTTGTTTTTATTTTTGTTCACCCAAATAATAATCTATATATTTATAATATTAACTAAGAAGTGGGTTAATTTTTCCTACGTAAAACTAACATCCTAAGGGATTTAGGAATCTGATGTTATACTGATGTCGCTGATATCTCGTTTATTTTTCTGTTTTTATTCGTTCACCCTAATAACAATCTATATATTTATAATCTATATATATATAAGCAGATTAGTTTGCAGTACTTGTGTACTGCAGTTTTCCCGCCAAAACTGTCTCAAGTGAGGATATTTTAGACATTTTTATGTGTTAGGTAGATTTTGCGATGCATTATAAATTAATATTTCTCTATTTTTCAATTAGTTAGGAATTATGATACTTATCTATTCTTATCTTCAAATATTTTGACTAAATATTTTGTTATATGCATCTTATCTTCTTAAATATTTTGTTAAATTAATTTATATTCAATGTTTTTTGATTTTTTAATTTAACATTTTTTTAATATGCATATCTTATCTAAGAAGTATTTCGTAATTTGTATTAAACTATTTAATTTTTAACTGATGCATTAATTTTTAAGCATTGTTTATATGTTTTTAAAACAAGTCATTAATTATTATATTACTTCTTTTGTATATGACAAATATAGTTTTATTAATACTTCATAGTTTACAAAATTCACGGTATAGTCACAGGGAAAAATAAAATGTTTAATGTCCTGAGATATAATAATGACAAGGGGTCGGGTAGGGATAGGATATGTTACACTCGTTAACCTACATATCAATTTTTTTTCATCATCTCCACTTAAATCAGAGACAGGTCAAGGAAAGGTTAGTACATGTAATTCATATTACTCATTTATTAGCCAATTTAAATATATTTATATATTTCTATTTTTATTTTTTGTTTATTAAATAGCATTCTACATTAAAAATACAAATGAAATTATTGAACTTTCTTGATAAGTTTTATCATCTTTTTACTTTTCAAACTAATAGAATTTTTAGTAAATATTTTATTTTTGTCCAAAAAAACGTAAATGGGTTGGGTACGAGTAAAATTATCATACCCTTTATCGGTACATTGTTAAGTCAGGTCGATTTTTTTATCTCATCCCTGACCAAATTACCTATTTAGTCAGTTACTTCCTATTTTAACAGGATTAGGTACCCATAGGTATCGAGTTTATCGGGTCTTTTTGCAACTTCTATTAAAGTCACTTAACAGCATTCCATATCGAGTAAGTACATAGTAACTATTAGTTAATAGTAAGATATAATTTGATGTGGTGTCTTCCCGTGCAACGCACGAGTGATAATCTAGTACTAACTAAGTGATGAGTTAATTTTTTCCCGCTTAAAACTGGCATCCTAAGGGATTTAGGAATCTGATGTCATACTAATGTCGCTGATGTCTCATTTATTTTTTCTATTTTTATTTTCGTTTACCTTAATAATAATCTATATATATATATTTATATATAATATTAACTAAGTGGTAAGTTAATTTTTTCCAGCTTAAAATTGGCAACATAAGGGATTTAGGAATCTAATGTTATGCTAATGTCTCATTTATTTTCCGATTTTTATTTTCGTTCACCTTAATAATAATAATCAGATAATACTAGCTAAGTGGTAGGTTAATTTTTAATTTTGCATAATAATTTTTAATAATCTATTTATCTGTTCATCTTTTTTTTCAAATTTTCAGAATTTTGTTTATTACATTTTTTAATTTTATATAGTAATTTTTAATCATCTTTCAGTTGTCGAGGCGGAACTTTTGGCCTTTAGAGATGCTTTAGATTTCAATTAACCAAGTAAGTGTATCAATCGAATTCTTAATTGTGCTTTTCTTGCGTTTAACTGAGCAAGTGTAGCAATCAAATTCGTAATTTTCTTTTTATATTTGAATAATCAAAACAACTTTCAAGCTGTCTAATCGAGTAAGTTTACATGCAGATATATATACACACATATATATTGCACACATATATTTGTCAGTAATTGATCAATTAACATAGAATATCAATTTTAGAAGCAGTTGCACATATTTTTCTTTTAGTTAATTTTTAGTTCGAGTGGTCTGGTTGATGAACGTATATCACTTTTTTTATCGTTTAATTAATTATTTTCTTTAATTTGTTCTGGAAATGCATATGTGTTTCCCGTGCAACGCACTGGTAGATTAGCTAGTATCTATTAAAAGTATTTGAATTTGAGAACAAAATCAAGTACATGGGGTGTTATTTATATAATATAGCTTACTTGTTTTAAATCATTTTTAATTGCTATTGCAGTCTACTTGGCTTAATCTTATTAGATTAATATTTAATTAAATAGATGTTTATCCGATAAAAGTTGGAGATAATTTAAGTAATTCTTGCGAATTATTAATAATCTTATCATTTGTAACATAATTAGTTTATCTGAATTAGTTTATTTTAGATAAGGGCATTCATCATCTTATTATAATCATTTATTTTGAAATTTTTTCTTAAAAAATTAGACTGATTTATACCAAGCGTTTATTAAGCTACTTATTTTGCAATTATTTTAAAAATCTTTTATTCTCATCGTACATACTTTATTTACACATTTCAAAATGTTATAATATATTCACTCAATAAATAAATAAAATAATTTCTCATCTTTAGAATTAACATGTTAAAGTTTATAATATCTATTATAATATAGTTATTAAATAAAATAAAATACTTTATTTCTGAGGTCATCTAATTACATTTCATATCCAATTTAATATAACAAGTATTAATTCATGACAAGATAACAAAATATTACAAATGACAAATGTCTATAATTTAATCAATCTTACGATCAACCATTAGATATAATTTTATTTGTTTTCATATTACCCGTGCAACACACAGATGAAAAGCTAATTGCTTCCTAATGGCAAAATAGCAAGCAGCTCCATAGTTCATAGAGTAAATTTCCCAATTAACATTTATAATTACATTGTAATCTAGCAATCTCATCCTAAATTACCATTACAAAATGAACATCACCACTTTTGAGACTAGTAACGACTGAAATATCACTAATAGTACTGCTGCAACATGGATGCATTATCATGAAAAGCCACACCAATTTCTCCACCCTGAAACCGAGAATTTGGTAACGCCAATTGAGGCATTGCCTCAACTTCAACCCCCAAGTACTCGTTCTGCACATAGCGAACTTCATTCTGGTGAGATGAAAATGAAGCACTTTGAGATTGAGAAACATAATTATAATTTTCGTTTTCATAGTTGATCATTGTCTGGTGAAGCCATATTTGAGTCTTGAGAAATTTCACATAGTGAATGGCCTCTTCTAGCATGGAAGCTGTATCCAACTTGGCTCCTCCGGGTATCAGGCTTTGAAGAATCTTGAATCGATCTCTGATCCTGTGTCGGCGCTGTCGGGCAGCCACGCTTTGTGGGTCGGTCGAGAGCTTCACAGCCTTCGTCGTCTTCAACACACCGCCCGTTTTCTTCTTCTTCTTCTTCTCCATGCCATTGCTTAACATTGGTGTAGTGGAAAATGAAGGGAAATCCATATTGAAAATGACACAGTACAAGTTGAGAATAGAATGAAAAGGATTCATTTATTTATATAGAGATAGAGAAGTTGGGGTTGCAGGGGAGGAATTTGATGTGTCTGGGTGAGGAAATTAATGAAGGAAAACGTCATCCAATATCTTTGGCTGAGGATACGGGTGTTTAAATCTAGGCTAGGGGGCTAAAGAGAATAGGGAAGCAAAAGAGTTGAGGAAAACATGTACGCAAAGGCATATTTTTCTTGTTTTCTTTTCTTTGCATTGCTTCTGCAGATATATGTAAGGCGTGATGGGCCATAAATAGGATATGCATCTGCTTTGGTTAATTTTCTGTTCAGGTTAATTTATGATATATGTGTTTACATGGATTTGGCACGTTGGAATAGTTATCAATAATCCCGTTTGTTGTTTATTTATAGAGTAGTTTTGATTTTGTATTAGAATCCATTCATATACATGCTTGACATTATGAGACCAATCTTGGGCCAAAGAGTTCATGTGTTCTTGTAAAATATATTATCACATGTAGTAATGAATAGCATTATTCATAAACATAATATTGCATTGGTTCGAAGTGATTATACAATGTCGTTGGCCTGGCCACTACATTATTGGCTATTGCCCGCCTCTCAAATGGGTGTCCGCCAAGGCGAAAAGCATGGAAGGGGATCAATTTGAACCAAATGTTACCCATAGAAGTATGGTCTGCGGAAAGAGATTGGGAAGGAGTTTCTACTGCTGGTATATTGGTTAGGAAAAATAGGAGGGGCCAAATCCCAAACAAATTTTATTTGAGTTCCAAGAAAGATAAAAATGTTTCATCTTCTTTACATTCCAGTAGACATGTTGACCTGATTGTTACCATTACACCTGTTCAAGAATGAAGATAAATTTCTTCATTTGTCTTGACTTTTTTTTTTTCAAAAAGTATCTTGTAGGATTTGTCACTTTTACCCCTAGGAGAAAAAACTATGGTACTCCAGGAGTACTGAACTCAGTACTCTTGGCCAATCAGGAATCTGCATGTGAATTTAAAGGCCCAAATTTGTTATTTAATTTGGGTCATTAATTGTACATGTGAGTTGTTGAATGATCAGAAGTACCGATTATTTAGTAATTTTAGAGTACCAGAGTTACCCCCAAACGAAGAAGCAATTGATTAGAAATTAGAAACTAGTAGCTTATAAGCTGGATTATTATAAAACGCTATGAGCAATTATTGGACTTTTTCTTTAAAAGATTATAGTATTTATCACATTGTTTTTACCAATTATGATTGTTTTGTTTCAAACCAATAAAAATGACGTTACCTGACAATTATATATATAAATATTTTCCATATTTCAAACATAGTGAAATTGCAAGGAAGAGCACGTGCGGTGTGACCGGTGTCCTGATTTCTTGTGGAGGGGTCGGTAAAACTCTAATAATTGTAATTTTTCAACTGATGAAACTTTACCTGCTTTTTATTTTTAATATTTTTTTTTAACTGCCAGCACCTCAATAGTAATAACACATCAGTCACGAATTTCTCCTTTTCTTTCCCCTTCTTTTGCAGTGCTGATTGTGAATGTCTCCTCAAATAGTCTAATGATGAAGTTAGTCCATATGATTAGACTGTTTGGGAAAGAAAAGCAAGCTTTTAACAGTTCTTTGACATGTACAAGTGATCAACCATGAATTTCATGATCACTCATGTTTGGAACATCAAGTAATCAGATAAACTCTTGCATTTTGATTAGTGGAAAAATATAGAAGTTAAAGATTATTAAAATTTGTTTAAATTTAAGGTTGTGGCCGAAGGTTTGAAAAACACTCGGTGCGGAGATGGGACGCTTTAGATATACCAAGTACATAAATAAAGAGAACTTAAAGTCACTAGTACAAAGATATCAATACCTATAAGGTCAGAATTGATGCTTTTGATAGTATAATGTTTAAAAAAAAAAAAACATTGTCGCTATTGGTACATTGTTTCATGGATATTTACAGAAAATTAGAAGACAGTTACTTAACATTAGATTCTAATTACCATTAGATTCAGATTGATTTTGTCATTTTGGTTTTAAGGATCATGCCAGTTGGTGGAGGATTGATGGAAGGCTACAATACTCAACGTTTCACGCTGGAGGAAAATGTCACAATCAAATCTCTTATAAGCTCAAAATTGTACCTCAAATTTTGTTTCTTCTAGTAGTATCAACCTCCAATTACAATTCTGTAGTGGCGAATGTTGTGTGAGGACAACGATCTCGATTCTTGGCTGAACCATTCCATCTGTGAATCGTGGTTAATTTTTCATGGTTCTATCTTCTTCTGTTTTTCTGGTTCTGTTCTACATTTTGAACAGTAGTAAAGTTGGGCAGACTAAGAACACACAAACACACAGCAATATATGTGTTACATGGAATGCAAATACGTTAAAAGAAATTTTACAAAATGACTAAAATCACAAGGTCAGAAAAATAAATTTTAAAGTTTGTGCCTTGATTGGTGAATTCAAAATGATTGTAAATTAAGTGACTGATTTGAACAACTGTTGCTTACAAAATCGGGTATGGATTTCAAGAGTCAAAGCTATCTTTGTTTCATCAATGGAAAAAGACACACACACAAAAAGGGTCAAGTTGTGCAAATGTTTTCAAAATAATAAAAAATTTGATTTTGTTTTTACATTAATGGATTATGATAATTTGCAATATGGACATGTTTATGCATGTAAGGCAATTAAAGTTCGATTGACAAGAAAGTTCATGTTTTCTTCCTAAAAATATTGATAAGGAAAACCTAGATGACAGCTTCATTATATAATTATTATTAAAAGATATAATGAACATAAAATTTCATAGAGGATCTAGCTAATTCTTTAATCTGACAAGTTGTCATAGAAATTAATAAACAGGACCGGACATGTGCTCAATAAGGCCTCAAGCGAACTTCGAAATTTGGCCCCTATACATTATAGTGACATTTTTTCAGATATATTAGGCTAAAAATATAACCAAAAAAAGAATAACACTAGTTATTATTCAATAATAATAACCAAATAAAACAACTATCCAAGTTGTTAATTGCCCCTATACATGGAATGCAAATATGTTAAAAGAAATTTTACAAAATGACTAAAATCACAAGGTCTGAAAAATAAATTTTAAAGTTTGTGCCTTGATTGATGAATTCAAAATGATTGTAAATGAAGTGACTGATTTGAACAACTGTTGCTTACAAAATCGGGCGTGGTTTTCAAGAGTCAAAGCTATCTTTGTTTCATCAATGGAAAAAGACACACACACACACAACGGGTCAAGTTGTGCAAATGTTTTCACAATAATAAAAAAATTTGATTTTGTGTTACATTAATGGATTATGATAATTTACAATATAGGGTGGACATCTATATGGTGAAAATTAAGGTAAATTCTCCAATAACGCACGTAGGATCGTTCTTTAAGAAATTTAATGAGACAAGAAAAATAAAATAACAAAGACAAATTTAACGGGCTGTCAAAGCTTTCCACTATATGATTAAAGTCGCTACAACCATATAAAATTTTCACTCGCCAAAACCAATTCCCCAAGTATAACAAGAAAAATATACAAATTTTACCGCATCTACCAATTTCTACCCTTTGCCCAACCAGCAAACAACACAAGAAATCCCAAGACGCTAGGCTACTATTTTTCTTCCCAAGACTATCTGACCCGACCCAAGTGACACTGAGAAAATCACCCTGAGTTTTACCACACCTAATTTTCTACCATTTGAACAAACCACAAAGAGTTACAAGAAAACTCTCAAGGTGCGAGACTCACCAATTTTTCTCTCAACTCCCTTGTACCACTTGTGTATAAAAGAAGAAGAAAACATTTCTATTTATAGGATTTGTTTCCTTGGAAGATAAGACAATCCTTCTATAATTTGGATTCATTTTCCTCCTAAGATTCTTCTTCTTTCACTTTCCTTTTCCTTTTCAACTTTGGATTTTTTTTTGCAACAAACCCAACAATCTCCACATTGTCAAAATAAGTCAAAATCTTCATCTTCTCCAGTCTTGTACACAATACTTGAGAAATTACCAGGCAAGCTTTTGACACACTTTGACAGTCTCATACTCCACCACATGAGTATATATAACTACTTAGAATTAACAACAATTTCAAGCATTTCATCGGCTCAATGTCGAAATAAACCTGCTGAAATTTATAGTGCAACTCTCTCGTTGGCTTTCCAGAGAGCTCATCAGCCATCAACATTACTACAAATACACACCTTGCATCACCACCAACCAATGCCGATCTGTAAATACAACCGCCAGAAGTAACACACATCTTTTATGATGGCACCTAGCGACACACTATGATGATGTACCCACATACTTCATAGTACATCTCCACCGCCCTCGCACCAAGAGAGTTAGATTGTCCAAATCTGAACAGTAGCCGAAACTGCTCCACCTGGACAATGTTTTCTTATGTGGTCAGCTAGTCTACAACACTAACAAGTTACAACAACCACCATTCCCCAGACAATCTCATTGAGAATTTTTGTATCTGCACAAACTCGTAAAGAACGAAACAATTTTTCCAGGTGCAACAAATTTGAAGAACCCATTGCCGGATCCACCTATCCAAATTGACGTCATAGTTCCTTCACAGCAAATATTCTCTGAATATTTACAAGAACATTTTCTGGCTAGATGGAGACACATCCTGGTTCCAGTCTTTAAATATAAATCTTCCCAATCACTATCGCTCATACTGATTCCAGCAACTTTGTTAGAACAAGGAGAATGTTTTCCTTTGTAAGCTTTAAATTGCCCAAATAAAATCAAGAAATTCCAGACTTATTCTAGCCATAAGTCAAACTTGATTATCACAACTTTGTACTTTGTCATATCTTTTCTCTACTCCACCTCGAACAAAGAGCCTGATACCACTGTTGGGAATTAAGGTAAATTCTCCAATTACGCCTGCAGGACCGTTTTTAATGAATTTAATGAGACAAGAAAAATAAAAGAACGAAGACAAATTTAACGGACCGTCAAAACTTTCCACTATATAATTAAAGTCGCTACAACCATACAGAATTTTCACTCGCCAAAACCAATTCCCCAAGTATACCAAGTTTTACCACATCTACCAATTTCTACACTTTGCCTAACCAGCAAACAACACAAGAGATCCTAAGACGCTAGGCTACTATTTTTCTTCACAAGACTCTCTGACCCGACCCAAGTGACACCGAGGAAATCACCCCGAGTTTTACCACACTTAATTTTCTACCCTTTGAACAAACCACAAAGAGTTACAAGAAAACTCTCAAGGTGCGAGACTCACCAATTTTTCTCTCAACTCCCTTGTACCACTTGTGTATAAAAGAAGAAGAAAACATCTCTATTTATAGACTTTGTTTTCTTGAAAGACAAGACAATCCTTCTATAATTTGGATTCTTTTTCCTCCTAGGATTCTTCTTCTTTTCCTTTTATTTTCCTTTTCAATTTTGAATTGTTTTTTACAACAAGCCCAACAGTATATGCATGTAAGGCAATTAAAGTCCGATTGACAAGAAAGTTCATGTTTTCTTCCTGAAAATATTGACAAGGAAAACTGAGATGACAGCTTCATTATATAATTATTAAAGGATATAATGAATATAAAATTTCACAGAGGATCTAGCTAATTCTTTAATCTGACGAGTTAGAGCTCGTTTGATGCTTGTTATTTTACTAATTTATAATTTTACTTACTATTGATTTGATAACTATTTAATTACAACAATATATTTTTAACCTTTTTATATTTCCAATACACATTCTACATCTCCCTTTATTATAAATTCTCCACATTTTAACAAATAAAAAGTATCAAACAAGCTCAGCCATAGAAATGAATAAACAGGGCAGGACCTGTGCCCAGTAAGGCCCCAAGCAAACTTCAAAATTTTGCCCCCTATACATTATAGTGACTTTTTTTTCAGATATATTAGGCAAAAAATATAACCAAAAAAAGAATAACACTAGTTATTATTCAATAATAATAATAACCAAATAAAACAACTATCCAAGTTGTTAAACAAAAAGGAAGTTGTACGACAATACTAATTAAAAAATAATAATATGTTGGGAAAAAACTCACAAATGTGTCATGATTTTTTATTTCACTGTAAAAAAAATGATTTTTTTATTTCATTCTAATTCTAATTTGGGCCCTAATTTTGGATTCTTTTTTGGGAAAATTACAAAAAATATGGTTTTTAAAACGTGTATTTGTAAAAATCAAGTGTGTTTTTTTTTTTTTGGCAAATATAAGTTCTTTTCCATAAATTATATCACGCTTGAGATACCTATTATTTTAAATTAATATTTTTATAAATATATATATATGTATATATGCATATATAAAGTATATATTATTAATAAGATATATATATTTATTTCCAAAAAATATATACATATATTAAAATTTATTATATATAAATAAAATACACTCACTGCCCCAAATTTTGGCCCATGCCCTTTTAATTTGAATGGCACGAAATGCATTCAACCCCAAAATTTAGCCTCTCTTTCCAATTTTAAATTGCACGAAATTAGTGAAGATGATGAAGCTAAAATATCCTTTTGTACTAAATTGTGTGTTTGATTGATTATTATCAAAGTGGTTCCTTATTTGTTTGAAGCTGTGACCACTAACCATGGATGTTAGCAACCCTTTTTTTACACACTTTCTAACACAATTTAAAATTCAAAACCTTCATAATAATCCACCTAATTAGTTATAGCTAGTAATCTAATCTGACCCAATTTTCTTCAAAAACTAATACACATTCTGTTGAGTTTTTGGATTTCAAGTTGGATAAGATTCTACTATTGTGATTCTCATTGATTCTTAACTAAATTAGAAGTCATTAGCAGCTACTAGTTCATTAGTATATGTACGACTACTTTAATCATAAAATAAAAAATCGTCTTTTTGACCTACACATCTGTGACCTTGTGTTACGCATAGTCCGTTGTTTGTGTATCTGTATTGATTAGGATTATTGGACAAGATCATCTAATTAATCAACAATCCTACAATATGCAACCATAACTAGACGAAGCTTTTTAATAAATTATAAGGCTTACTGGAAATTTTTTTTTTTTTAAAAAAAGGAAAAAAAAAAGAGAAGAAAAGAAGAACAACTACCTAAACAATATCAAATATATACCAAGTCACTGATATCACATAAACCTTAAAAGTTAAACAATACTAAAAATAAGAGTAGAAATTACAATCAAGTCTACATTGAAATGTACTCAAATGCTGAAAAAGTATTAGCCCCTTTTTCTTGATGCCCTTGCAAGTGCAACTGCATCATCTTCACTTGTGTCTATCTATGTCGTATCTTCTGTCATTCACTTTTTTTGGTGACCCATGGACAAGTGTATTCTTGGCTTGCTAGCATTCTTCAACAAACACATGCCCTAACTTCATTTTACATTGTCCAATATTTTTTCAAGTAGACCAATTGAACTATTGGAACTGTGTTTTGAAGAAATAAGCACACCCTTTTGGTTTCTACCGGCAATATATAGTTGTCCCCATCCAAGTTTCACTATACAACAATAATACATTGGTATCTTTATCTGAGATCAAAGAACAATGCAATAACATAAATCTAATAGTGTCATATATTTAAGGCTACAAAAACACAAGTCACAAATACAAAATTGAAAGCATCAAGTATATCTAAAAAGTAGAACATAGCTTACTAGATTTATCAGGGACAAATAAAAAAAATATAAAAATAAGAGTAAAAACTCAAATACTCAATTGCAAGAATGTTCATTGCATTACCATTCCTCCAAGGTTTACCAAAAAATTGCAGCAACATCGACTAACAAAGTTAGTTAGAGCAGAGAAGATATATATATATATATATTTCATAAAAATTGTAAATTAATTAAAAGAAGCTTCACGCCACATAAAATTTGGAAATCAAAATAAGAACCTTTACACATACATATATCCTACATGTCAAATTAATACACAACCAACTAGGCACATTATTCCATTATTTACTTTAACGTTGAAAAGCAATTCTAGAATGGCGCAGACATGTATCTCTACTGGTTTGGATGATACATGAACGTCAGTCACCATAATAAAGAAGCAACACATAAGTCAACGGTGAGTTGATCGACACTTCTTAGAAGAGTTTCTTTCCAACGAAATATAAACTTTCCACAGCACGTATATTCAAATTCAAAAAGCAGGATGAAATTTGTTTGAATGTGTCATATTTCCTATGTATTATTTTGCTATTGTAGTGTTTTCAATTTTGATTAATGGCTACCATATTTTGGATTATTATGTAATCATCTATTCATTATAGCAAGCTGATTTTGTGACCCATAATTTTCGTTTTCTTTCTATATATATATATATATATATAAAATATTTTATATACATATATAATATATAAAATATTATATACATATATAATATATAAAATATTATATACATATATATATATATATTATATCTATGTAATGTAATATTTTATTATTTACAATTCCAATTAATTGGTATAGTAGCTTTACAATTTAATGGGCAGATAATTCTGGTTTTTGCAATTTATATATTTTGGCATGATTTATGTCATATACAATCCTAACTCTTTGTATTTATTTAACTACCCCTTCTTTTTTTGTGTGTGAATTTAATTTAGATTTTGGGCCCAAGTTATGTATTATTTTAGTTGGCCACAAAGTAAGTTGTTCTACTCAAATGGGATTAGGCTGCATAGAAAAAAAAAGTGTTCGTTCTATAAAAATCTCATTTCTTAATTGAACTTTGAAAATTATACTCTTGTTTGAAGTTATTTGCAAAACTACCCTACTCAATTGGAAAATTACTACTGCCAATTTAATTACTTTAAATTCTTTATTAGATTTAATTAGTATTATTTTTATTAATAATATTACCATAATTATAAATTTTAATTTTAATTTATTATAATAATTATTAAGTAATGAATTTCCGACGAACTGCCACCACATCACTGTTGCCGCCGCTAACTCACCGTCTTAAAAAAAAAGAATAGTAACAAAAACCCCCCAAAGAAATAAAAACCCCAAACACAAGGTTACACCCCCCCCCAAAAAAAAGGGGTAAGAAAACATCCAAAATCATAAAGATCTGTAACAATCCGATAAAATAAAAGTCATGTTAACAATGTTACCATTACAACAATTCAAGGGGGGAAAAACAATGTTATCATGCAACAAAAGCAAAAACAACATGGTAACAAATAATAACCGGCAAAACGGGAAAATTAAATAGCACAGTAACAATTCAATAAAGTTAACATGTAACAAACCCAAGAAATGGTAACAAAGTTTGGAATATGGTAACATGATAAAAAAACTACGATAAAACAAATCCGAACAAAAAAGGTAACAAAATAAACATGGTAACAAAAATGAATTACAAAAATTTCCATGGTCATCCAAAAATTGGTGCAAAAATAAGGGAAACAAAATATCAAAAGATTTCCATGGTTATCCAAAAATAGTGCAAAAATCAAAAGAAATAACCAAAAAAAAAAAAAAAAACTTTCTTGAAGATTAACGGGGCGCAAAGGTGGCGAGTGGTTTGTGTGGTAGGAGGGAAAGGCAGTGGTGGCGGTGGTGGTGGTTGTGGTGGTGGATGGAGGGGATGTTGTGGTGGCGGCTGCGGTGGCAGCTGGTAGATGGAGAAACCTAATCTAAATGAACCCTAAGAGTTTTAATGAAATATATAGATAAATTAATATTATTATTAATAATATAATAATAAACAGTTAATAATCTTAAAAAATGAAAAAAAAAGTAAATACTCAAGAAAGGTATATCTACAAACTAAAATAGTATAATTGCAACAAGCTAATCTACACGTGTGTTGCACGAGAAACACATATACATTTAAAACAAATTAAAGCAAACAATTAATTAAACGATAGAAAGTAAAAATGATATACATTCATCAACCAGATCACTCGAAATAAAAATTAACTAAAAGAAAAATATGTGCAACTGCTTCCAAAAATAATATTCTATGTCAGTTGATCGATTGCTCGCAAATATATGTGTGCAATATATATAGCTACTTATATAGTTACCCAATTAAGCGCCTGAAGGTTGCTTTGATTATTCAAATATAAAAAGAAAGAGATAATTACGAATTTGATTGCTGCATTTACTCAGTTAAACGCAAGGAAGAGGATAATTAACAAAATTCTGAAATTTTGAAAAAAAAAATTAAAGTGAGCAAATAAATAAATTATAAAAAATTAATGTGCAAAATTAAAAAATTAACCCAACACTTAGTTAGTATTATCCGATTATTATTAGGGTAAACAAAAATAAAAATAGAAAAATAAATGAGACGTCAGCAACACCAGCTTGGCATCATCATGACATCAAATTCTCAATTCCCTTAGGATGCCAATTTTAGGTCGGAAAAATTAACCCACCACTTAACTAGTATTATAAATATATAGATTATTATTAAGATGAACGAAAATAAAAATAGAAAAATAAATGAGGTATCAGCGACACCAACTTGGCATCATTTTGATATCAGATTCTCAATTCTCTTAGGATACCAGTTTTAGGCGGGAAAAATTAACTTATCACTTAGTTAGTATTATAAATATATATATATATTAGTTTTGATTTACGGTGTAAAATAAAGTGTACAATTAGAAAACGTATATATCCTCTAATTACCTCCCACAAAAAAATAAAAATAAAAATGACGAAGGTTCTAAACAGAATTGGGCCCATGATTGTTAGGCCCCTAAGCCAGCTTGTTGGGCTTGGAGTTAGGTATGGGCCTGTGAATAAATTTACGGAACGGGCTTTGGTAAGTGCAATATGTTAATCTGAAATAATCAAGCTTTTTATATGTCTTAAGCACATATTTCAAAGAGGAAATTAAACATTTTACCCCTTTTTTATTAGTATCATCATTTATAGACTACGATATCAAACTATTTACAATTATACCCCATTACATTGTTTTTATATCATTACCTATTTTATTTTAATAAATCATTTTATTCTATTTTATCATTTTATTATTTTAATAAATCATTGTAATTAATTTTAAATATTGATTTATTTCTTTATAGTTAGATTATATATAGTGGTGTGAGTATATAAATCTCTCTCTCTCCATATATATACACACACAAATATATAAAACCTTAAATGTACATAAAACCTTAAATGTAACTCAAACACAACAGCCACCTCCACCCCGCCACCGCAGCGGCCGCCGCGTCCCACCACCACAGCCTGCCGCCGTCGCCGCATAGCACCATATCAAGCCACCACCGTACTGCTCGCCCAAGTCAAGACATCACCATTAGACGGGTAACAAGATCATCGCCGTTTGTTGGAATTGCGGTGGGAAGTGAAACCTCCGGTGGAGTTGAGGACATTTTGGTTGAGCACATAAACTTATTCAACACGGGTTTGGGCATCCATTTGAAGACAAATATTGGTAGGGGAGGGGTCATAAGAAACATTACAATATCAAATGTGTATATGGAGAATGTTCAGAAGGGGATAAAGATTTCATGTGACGTGGGGGACCACCTAGATGACAAATATGATCCAAATGCTATACCAGTTCTTAAGGACGTCTGGGTGAAAATGTTGAACAACCTGGTTTAATTATTGGTGGCAGTCCTTGCTGCTACAACGTCTAAGAGACGCTGCAGCAGTGGCCTTACCATTTCATGTTGCTGTCGGGATGTTTTCCGACGACTGAATCTACATCTTCTTATTATTAGTATATTATTTTTTTACTGGAACTCTATCTTTTCCTTTTTTTTTTGTTTTTAATCATTTTGATACCATTTGACAAAAACCATAACTGGGTTTGTGTTTGATTTTGTTATCATTTTGGTATCATTTTGTTTGGTAAAATACCAGATCCGAGCATAAGAGGAACAATTTTTAGGAATTTGCTTTTGGCTTTGTGTTTGATGTTGTTTGGAGGAAGAGATAAATTGCGGTGAAAGAATGAATGAATGGGGGTATCGGGCTGTTACCATATTCTAGTCGATTTTTTTTTTTTTTGTTTTTTTCATATGTTACCATTCTTGTTTTGTTATTTTCCTATATTTTATCATTTTGTTACCATTTATTGAGTTTGTTACCATATCGTTGTTAATGTTATCAAATGGTAACATTGTTACTGTATTTGTGGCGGTGTCTGCAGTTGACAGCGGTCCCGAGGTGAAAATGTTGTTGGCGGTACATAAAAAATGGCTATTTTTTTATTGAAAATATTTATACTTTAAGTAATTATTATTATAATTATAATTATAAAAAATAATAATTAATAAAGAATTGAATTTTAATTAAATTGGTTTAGGGTAGTTTTGAAATAAAGAATGATACTTTTGCAATTAATTTTTATCTAGAGGTATTTTTTAAAATTCTATTAAAAATGATGGTTTTTATGTAAAGAACCCTATTTCAAAATCAAGTTGAATATCACTTTCTTTATATGAATGAGGTCAAAAATAAGTTTTTTTTTTTATGTATTAATTATTTTAATCACTAACCAGAGTTTTCTCATTTCTTCTTCTTAAATTTCTTTATAATTGTTTTCCTCTCTGAAAATTAATTTACTTCCTCACCATGCCTCATTACAGTTGAATTCATCGCTAGAGTGATAGCAAAATGCTATTTGTAGAGAAACATTTACTATATTACACATGTATATTATGTGACCGGGGGCGGGGGGGGAGGGTGGATGATTTATTTAGGGATAAGATGGTGAACTTACCATAAATATCTCAAAAATTATCTCGTCTACTCCTGACCAATTCTACCTAATTTGAAACTCCCCTTACCCTAGTATTGCTGACCAATTCTACCTAATTTGAAACTCCCCTTACCCTAGTATTGCTTAGTTCCATGATTCTTCTACGGGGATTTGGGCATTTGTGTGTTGTTTCTTGTTCTAACATCAACTTCAAGAGTGGATTCAATACAATGCGAGCATTCAAGCTTTTGCGTCTCTTTGATTAGTTAACTTCATGAAAAATGTGTTGTTTATTGCTTTGATATATTCATTCTTTTTTCTATAACATTTTTTTTAATGTCCTATTTGTTTTGGTCACGCATAAAATGTTAGGGGTCATTTTTATAATAACTTTAAATGTTATGGCCATTTATGTAAATAAGCATTTATGTTATTTAATTTAAGGGCCATTTAATTTAACAAAAGTTAATTTGACTTCGTCAGTCAACTAACAAAATTGGTCAAAATTAGACCAAAAAAATGTTATTCTTGCAACAAAATTCAAAGTTTAAGGGTGTCTAGTGCTAAAATGAAAAGTTAGGGCCCATTTTTGCAGCGTCCTTAAATACAGGGGCCTTTAACATGAATAAGCCATTATAAAATATTGCAAGTTGCAACATTCATAGACACTTCACTTACTTTCAACAATTTCTTGTTAAAAATTAATTGAATTACTCCCACTCTAACAAATTTTTCATTCACATGCATCACATAACATTAAACTCGTAAAAGAACTCAAGTATCTCACAAAATGTATCTACAACTCCTATATATTAAAAAAAGAGGGGAAAAAAGTGTTAAAAATCAGCAACTCTAATTAATGTGTCTCACAAATTAATAGTGACTCCTCTAGCACCACCAGGTTGTGCCAACATTTCCACTTGAGCAGAATTATGCCAGCCATGTTGGTTTCCATCATATTTTTCCCCATCTCCCCAAAGGGCATAGGCTTCTTCTCCATGTACTGCATCATCTCCAATCATAAGCTGTTCTTCTGGCATTCTTAATGGTATGAAAATTCTTATCAACAAAAGGATTATTGTCGTTGACATGAAGTTCCAACCAATTATAAATAGTGCGGCAACTAGTTGCTTTGCGAATTGGCTCCCGTTGCCGTAGAACGCCCCCTTGGTGTTCGTCACGGGCAGTATCAACTCGCAAAGGTCGGGTTCCGCAAATAACCCGGTTAAAAGGCCACCCAAAATCCCTGCCACCGCGTGTGTGTAGAACACAGCCAATGTGTCGTCCACCTGATAAGCACATCATATCACTATTATTAACTAACAATCAGACTTACAAAACATTTGTAACTATAGATTTTTAAGATATAAGTTTGCATGGAACTAAAATGCTCAATAAGTGAAAGCTTTGTAGTAGGTTTCAGACATTATATATGATGTGGTATAATACACAGTGTTGATGTAAGCACATCGCCACCGCCCACAGACCACAAATTAGCTCAACAGCTAGTATTATACTACACTGTGTCTGATACGATAATGACACCAAACATATAGTGATTGATTCAATTCAACAAAATATTTGTATAACACATCATCTATTCAATTTTACTCTCTTTCTCCCCTCGCTTTGACTATTTCTAATATAATAAGTGTTACATGAGACTTCAACTTTTCTAAACCACCTGCATTGAAGATGTGCGACGTGTCTATGTTCAACCTCCACTTCTTTCACAATCTACTATGCTTTCATTTATTGAAGGTTAAATTAAATGATTTCCTATTTTATTTGTAGAATTGTGCAAACTAAAATTAAAGCTGGTTCTCAAATTTTAATTTTAATGCTTTTTATAACCACTGCTAATAATCATCATCATTAGATAGTTAATAACATTGTTTTTCCATAAAATCTCTTTCTACTTCTCCATCTCATATTCTCCAAAAATTCCTCCTTTAAACAAATCAAAACTACAACGAAAAGAGGCCATAGACTATTGAGGATCTTACAAGATTTGTATCTAGAAGATTTAAGGATGAAGCTTTGACTAATCTTGATGTGGGACATTGATTAATGTTACAATTTGACCAATCAGACTCCTCTTTGACATGAAACTTTATCAACTTGGGTTATATGCTACTAGTACCCCAAATTGACCAAGACCTTGGGTTCACATTTTTCCTACCTAAAGTTGTGCAAGAGAAAAAAACTTTTATCTACGACTACACCGAAGATTCTACAGTCCCAATCCAAGTTTATAGAATTCAATAGTTGAATCGAAAATAAATGACAAACACACTTGTAATAACGAGCCGCCGACATATGAGAAAAAGTAGTGAGAACAAGGGCTTACATGATATTTCAAACGTGCACGTGTGGGAAATTTCAGTGCAAAAATAATAAACGAAAAGAAAAAAGCTGTGTAGATGAAATTTTAAGAAGCAAACAAGAGTACGAAAAGTGAACCTTTTGTAGCAAAGTGGACTTTTTGTGAAGAATCATCATCGAGTACCATGGAATGCTACCGGAAAGCACCCCATATACTATGGCCGCCCACGATTGCACCACTCCTACATGCATCCAAAATCAAGACTCAACCCCAAACTAATAAATATACGACTAGACATCTTAGTTTCGAGTTTCAAAATCACCCATTAATGAATTGTTAGAGCATTCAAGATAAGAAAAGCTGAAAACGACATGCACCACGCCCACCTGCAATGACTTTTACGAGAGGAAAGGGCAAGGGTAGAAGAGTCAGTCATTTCCTATCCTACGTGACAGTGTCAAATTAGCATCATGTTACCAAGTGACAGTAACACACATCCAAAGGGAAGGAGATCTCATATCGTACTAGATTATAGACATATAATTGCAGGCGACCAATAACGCAAGATTTTAGTGTGATCGTTGTGACATACCGGCACCGGGAGTAATGCAAGCAAGGCCAGTAATCATTCCCTGAACGGCTCCAATGACTGATGGCTTTCCAAAGTAGATGACATCAAGGGTTGTCCATACAAGAAGGCTTGTGGCAGCAGAAATGTTTGTGTTTAGTATGGCTATTGAAGACACTAAATTTGCTGCATAAGGAGCCCCTCCGTTAAAACCTGACCATCCCATCCATAGCAATCCCGCCCCCGCAAGCATCAGCAAAATGTTGTTCGGAACATACCTTTCCCTGTCCGCTTTTAACCTCGGCCCAACCTGTTTCAACACATAATCACATGTCCATGTCGTTACAAAAGTTTTAATCATGGATCGTAAAGCAGGTTTTCACCCAGTAGGCATGAAAAAAGCAGATTGCTTGTCTTTCTCTTCTGTCCCTCTTTACACCCTTCTTCATCTTCTTCTATTGCTTTTAATTTCTCTTCAAAACCAGTATTTCATCCCAACATTGTTCCTCCTTATAACTGGACTCACCACTAAAGCAATACTACACACTTGTTCTCTCTAGCTTGAAATTTGTTAAAATGTTGATCAATAAGTCAAACTTCATTTCCAACTGCATATTCACAATAAAAATAATTGCTTTTTACATTTCCATTTAGTCACTCTCTAATTTTTCATTATCACTTTTATTACAACCTAGAAAGAACATTATATCGTAATTGAACAGAATAGGGTGGGACAGAAGGTTAAAAGGGTACCCAATAAGCAGCAGTGAAGCCGGAGATCCCCGATGCGAGATGAATAACATAGCCGCCGGAATAATCGATGACACCCCAGTGATAGAAAAATCCTCCACCCCACAAACTGAATGCGCCGACAGTATAACAAAAAGTGAGCCAGAGAGGAACAAAAGCCATCCAGGCCTTGATATTCATCCTTCCAAGCACGGAACCCGCCAGCAAAATGGTAGTGATCGCAGCAAATGTGAACTGGAAGTAGACGAGAGACGCCATCGGAAAAAATGGCTGATTCATATGAGATTCAACCGTCCCATTTTTGAACTTGTGGGTGCTTTCCGGAATGGCTGCTCGTCTCCTGAGATAACTTTGGCCTAAAGAAACCGCTCCCCTGCCCCAGAAAGGCAAGAGCTCGTCGCCAAAGGCCAGGCGGTAGCAGAGGAGAACCCAACAGATTAGGACGGCAGCAAAGGCATAGAGTGCCATGAAAGCTGAATTTACAGCCCATTTCTTCTTGACAATGCTGGCATACAAGATTACCTGTTAAAACAGAGCATTTTTGAAAATCTTATACATTTGAGCTAACAGTTTTGACAGTCTAAACTTTTAGACGAGATAGGTGAACGTTACCAGGCCCGGCATGCTCTGGAGGCCAACAAGAGTGGCTGCCGTCATTTGCCAGGCGTTGTCGCCTTTGTTGAGCCATGCCGGCACGGCCGGAAGGTGTTCTTCGTAAGCCCCGGGACTGGACATCCTATGAATCTAGAATTCTGTTTTCCCCTGTTACAGAATTATTGGGGGAAAACATATATAAAGGGTGGATTGGTGTGCAGAAAATGAAGAAGAATATTTGAGTCGTCTTTGGTCTGGTGAGGCACAAAGTGTTGTCGGCTGAAATTAATGGGAACAAGGGTCAAGTTGAAGCGAAGCTTCGTGTGAAATTGAAGCCTGAATGTGTCCATAAAAGGCTGCTATCATTTCAATATTTAGGCTAAATTGCACACACGAACTCTAATTTTAATTCGTTTTCACTTCTAGTTCCAAAAACTTTTTCCTTTAGAGTACGACAAATTAGTTTGTCCTCGATCTAGAGTCGTGTCTTGTATAAGCCACCCTTATGTCGCCCTTCTTTTCCATGTTTGAGATTGTCTTGTAAGAATGTACGTAACATATCATATCGAAATATTTGTCCATATATTTTCCCAACACAAGAAGGTATAGACTTTTGCGGCCACAAGGATGGTGGAACATAGGAGGAGGATATCTAAACAAATATGCTTCTATTTGATCCAATTTAATTATATAGTCTCGACACATACATAGCTGTGATTGTCAGAGTCCTTTAATTCGCCATGCAATAAATTGAGTAAATGTCAAGCATCTAGAGAATTGCATTAAGTACTAAAATTCAGTAACATCAACTTAAATAGTGTACGGACAATAAATTTTTGCTTATTTAAAGTTGATAGAAAATTTATTTTTCATCATCTTCATTCGTTTTCACCACACAACTTCAGTGATAAGGATGTGATGTTATACGTACGAAAGAAAAATGATAAGGGAATCAAATAATGATGGAAAAGTCGATAATAAATGTGACACACTTGCTCCTCCCTAAATTTCCCTCTCATTTCTTATACCCCTCGTATAAAAAAAATTATAATAATAAATAAAAAATAGAAGGGCAAATGGGTCAAGGTGGGGGACCTCACATGTAATTTAGCTTGAAAGATGTATCTATATTAGATTAGGCAAAGTTGGATTATCTTATATGGACTCAAGTTCTTGTAGATCATAATGTACCTCATTGACTTTTAAGTATGAAAAAGACAATAATGATTAATGAATTTGCTTTAAGGCACCTAATCAGTTCTTAATTGCTTTTAACACGGTAATAAGTGGGTAATAAAACTATAGTCCCGATCTCCCATAAGATATTTGGTGGGATTAACTATCCCTCAAATTTGAATCTTCAATTATAGCAAAATATTTTTACGAAAATAAGGATTAAAAATTTCTCACTCTAGGTCCTGGAATGACAACTAGAATAACTCAAATTAAAAGTTCGCACTTTTAAGATAGGCAATTTTTTTTTCCTTCCCTAATTTTTAAAACCGGTGAGACAGTGGAATTTGGATGATAAGAAAGGTCTAGTGGATTTTCTTTCTATATATATATATATATATAGAAAGGGAATCATTTATGTCGCACATTGAAGGAAGAATTGTCAAATTTAAAAAGGTTGATCATCTGTCCTTTTCTTTGGCCCAATCACTATGTAATATTTAAGAACTAGGTGAATTTCCATATATATGAAAATAAGCAAACGAACCCCGGGGGCGGGGGGATAGCTATTCGTAAGGTCACATCAATTCTTTCTTGATCAAATTCTCGTCACTTATCACATTATTATGCATAAAGTACAACATGTTTTCTATTTTGAATGGGGCGAAGTTACCTTAAATTTCTAATTTTAAGTTTTAGGTAATTCAATGAAGTTGGAAATTCTGGTCTTTGATCATATAATTAACTCTATCTCTAGTTCCCAGCCCGATTAAGCAGGAAATTCCCATCGTATTTGGGGGCTCAAGAGGATTGGTCGATTGTTGTAGATTTTTGTCACTTCTATCTCAGGTACTATATATATCTAATATACAATAGTGCACCACATTAAGGATGGAAAAAATGAGAATGCATAATTGCATAGGCCATAGGGCACATGTAGGAATTTCCCAATATAAATCTTCAATGATGATGTCTTAAATTTTTTTTGTCAAGGGTAGTATTGAAAGTTTTCATAATGAATGAATAAGTCAAGGACTAAATAGAAATCGAGCTAAAAGTCTACACCGTTTGATAAAACAAGAATCAGATCATTATAAGAAACATATAATAATATAGAGGACTAGAATAACAAAATGAAATTTCGATGATTTTATCAATTCCAAAGAAATGTTCAATCATCTTTATATGATTTTCTAACATTAGAAATGGAAAATCATTGGAGTGGAAGGTGAATGACATATGTTAGAGTTTGAAGGTAAAGATTGACATTTGACAATTTTATGGAATACTACTAGATAGTAAGATTTGATTAAAATTTTTTTTTCAAGTACTTTGGGATCGTATGTGACTCGAATTAGGATCAAATATGTCAATGAAGGAGTTTCTTTACCATTAGGACATGCCTCTAGCTAGATCTTGATTAAACAATTTTTATTTATTTATTTTATTTGGAAGGATTGATTAACTTTAAAATAATTATTATAAAAAAAATCCTCAAAAGAAATTATAAAATGAATTCAAATTTTTCTCTTCTCACACCACATTCTCAATTTTGATTTAATCCCTTCCCTCTCCGAAAGGCCAACTGAGAAACTATACATTATGTCGTCATAATAATCATGTGCCCCATTTTGTGTTATTTATGTCAATTTGTTTTACGATAATTCTTTATTAGTTTGAAATAAAAATTTTCTTTCTTGATATCTATTTATCTAAACGGTAGTGCATGTTCTCTTTACTATTTTTAATTTTTCAATACAATGCTGAAACAATTTTTCCTTTCATATTATTATTATTTGGATCAGAATGCATTTTCGAGAAAAAAAAGGGAAGAAAGTTTTCTCTAAAGAAAATATAATATATATATTGTCATTTGAAGTGTTTTAATCTTAGTACTATTCTTTTCCACATATGAGGCAATCTATGTAGTCATCCGAGATGCTAATGGCACAATATTATACTGGAAATTAACCTCTTTTTAATTTGTTCAAACATATAGATTGTCTCTAAGGTTGCAAAATCTTCTACAACAGACATACATGCACTCAATTGAGGAACTTTTCCCCTTATTATTGAACACTCATATATCAATCATATATAATCATTCCAGCATATATATGCAACTGTTGGTGATATGAGTAGAATAGGGGTGGTGAGTGAAAGTGTGTTTTTTAGAAAGTGAACTGAATGAATCCCTTTTTTTTTTTTGTGTGTTTTTTTTTTGGGGGTGGGGGTTTATAAGATAAAGTAGAACTGTCTACAAGTACTTCTAGAAGGCTATTATTAACCACGCTAATCGACAATCAATATTCGATGGGGAATCCTTCTACATTACTAATTATTGATTCTAGTAATGTACCAACACAGTTATAAAATACAAGAAACCACGAGTCGTTTCTGAAACCACGGGTGAAACCACCAGTGGTTTCTTGTATTTTATCATTGTATTAGTATATTAACAGAACCAGTCATTGGTTCTTTAGAAATTTTGATTCGACGGGTACTTGTTTGCGCGACCTCGTGATCTCCGATCCCTAGTTGGTTGTTATATGGTGGTACCGAATTGGTGAGTGCTATGGTCATTGTCATGACCTAGCATAACGACCTTTAAATGAGTTGTTGATCGCAAATTCCTCCAAATGGGTAATCATGATCAAAACAATTATATTCTCAAGTCGCAAAATAATACATTCTAAAAGTCGCAAATGTTACAGTACCCCTGCAGGTCATTCATTCTTATATCTAGTTGGATGAACTACATGATATATACTTCTGAAATTGGATTTTCATACCAAGCAATATATATAAATATATATATATATATATATTATTTTGCACATGAATTATCGATTAGTGCTTATAAGTTATTATATGAATATTAATCTTGATTCGATGCACATATGGGGCATTTGATTGTATGTACAAAATTGTGCCAAAAAAAAATAACAATAAATAAAAAATGAAGGCTCGACATTGAAGAAGATAGGATGCGACACATTATTAATATATCATACGGTGATATTATATCCAAATGAGCATTTTCAGTATCTCCAAATTAGACCTAATACCTTCATCTTAATTAATGAAACTATAAATTGCGTGGATTTCTTGCCAATTAGTCCATTATATATTAACCTAATTCTAAAGCAATTCAGTTGTATAATGAAAGTTGTACTTACTAGTTAATCAAACACTGACCAATCTCATAGAATTTAGCTAATTAAGCCTTAACAATACATCAATAGAAATTTTTCACACAAAAACATGGGCATGCTTCGTGCATAAAACTGGACAATATAATGGACAACATTTTTCTCTATTTCTTCAACAATATTGTCCAAATGTTGTCCAGTCAACCTCACCAAATTACATACCACAAAAGTAAAGCGTTTGTTACCTTAATATGGAGCTACAGAACAATAAGAAGAAAAATCACTTTCTATGCAGAAAACAAGTACCTCAGGATCTCACTCAGAATAATGTCGACCCTAATTCATAGAGTCAGATCCAGAGTACTTGCCCCTCTATTGAAGTTCATGCCCTCATTTTCTTCCAACTTCTTAAGCTTTGAGGTGGATGGAGAACAAGTGTAAAGTGATAATGATAAGTTGTACTCATCTGAATGTTGCTGCCTCTGATCACCGTCCTTTGTTAATTCTATCCCAAGAGATAAATTCAAGTCGAGGCCAGACTCTGACGCCTTTCTTTTCATCGTTGTCTGCCTTTGGAGATTCATGGTTTGCTCAACTGGGCATCGTGTAGATCGGCCTAGCCAGGTTGCGTGCTCGTTTCGCTGTACGAATTCATTGATCATCGCACTATGCCTCATATTTGAGTTATGCATCCATTTTCCATAATTATTCCAAGAAGCATCTCCCGATCTTGAGAAAGATATTCAATTAATTCGAAATTTATTCATATCAGAATCTGCAGAACTACAAGAACCCTAAAGCAAAAAGAAGGATTTTTGTTTGATTTACTAGCATCTGTTACCTGAAAGTAGAATGAAGTGGTAGTTGGCTTAGCTTGTAGATGTTCCGATCTGCACCTTCACGAAAAATACCATGATCTGCCGTCCCTGAAATGAGCAGAATTTCATATAAGCTTCCAATACTCAAAACCCTAATTCTGTCATATATGATGATAAATAAAAAACAGTAAACATGTATGAAACGCATACATTGGTAGGGCTCATAAATTTTCTTGCTTCTATACATCTGTAAAACCAGAAATAAAACAAAATTAATTACTTAAGGATTAAGGGGAAAAAATTTGTTTATGAATAGCTGATCTATATATGTGTATATAGGTGAATCTTATGAATCTTGATTTCACTACCTATAAATTTTTCAAATTAATGTTACATACCTGTAAGTGACTCTTGACGTGAGCAATACTTAGTTCTTTGATGTTCATCAATTGAAGCACTAATTTTGGAGTTGCTCCTGCACCAAATTAAAAAAACAAGCAAAATAGAAATGAATCTATTAGTTAATTCCAGTAATTAATTTTCATTCACCAATTCTGCACTTGGAGAGAAAAATAAGTTAATTTGGAACTCACTATCTTGTCCCCCAAGCCTTTCGACAGCATTTACAAAAAGAAGATGAAGATCAGGCGTCCACCGGAGTCTAGGCATCTTAGATCTAACATAAGGCCTTACAGGTGTCTTCTTGTCGCCCTGTTCAACTGAGCTGTTGCTTGAACTTCCTCCATCTTTACGGTTGCAGGCTTTGATTTTCACCTTGCTTTCTTCCTCATCATCATTTCTCTCCAAAGGGCTTGTCTTAGAATATTGAGTATCATCACTCCCCTCCATCTTTATCAGCTAGCTAGATTTCAACCTTTTTCTAGTATATACCTTCTATATATAAGCAGTCTATACACATGTTTAATACAAAGTGGAAACTAGGGCACCCTAGATTTCTCAAGAGAATGAAATACTGCTTCGCTTCTATATACAAGCTTAAGTGATAATCAAATCTCCTAAAAGAAAAGAGCTATAATCCTTCCTAGCATGAAAATTCCATCAATTTGGCTTAAGAATGATTCTTCGTGAGTCTATGCTTACCTCAAATAGACATTAAAAATAAAGCCCTACAGGGGATGATGGAGGACCCTCTCCCTCCCTCCTTTCCTCCCTCCCTCCCAATCTCTCTCTCTCTCTCTCTCTCTCTCACAATAATTTAGCAGTAAAAAGTATGTATGCACACACGTATATATGAGTATCAATCTTCGATGTTATGTAGAGATATTAAATACATGTGATCCAGGTCAAATTGTCATTTATCCACCTTAAAGAAGCAAGTTCAAGAAAATAACAATTTTCAAATCATTCATTGCATAAAATACACCAATTAGGCTGTAATTTTCACAGAGTTCAAAATCATTCAGACATGATTCTACTTATCTTATTCAAATTTCAAAGAAACAGCAAAAAAGGAGGAAATTTGAGTCCAAGTAAGTTCAAAGTAAACTTTTGTAATTCTTGTCTCTTTACATAAAAAACAAGTCTTGGGACCATCAAAGTTTGTATGGTAAACAGGACATATGGAAATTCCACCATTTTTATATAGCCCGTCAATATCAAGAAAATAGAAAAGTCTTCTAACATTTATCTGTTTTTTCACATTTGGGGGCAAGACTTCTAGGTTTTCCTTCCAGTTTATTCATGCGTTGAATAATGAATTAAATAGATCAGAAGATGTGCATGTAATATCCATCCGAATATGTATCATATATATTGAAGCACTTTAATCTAACAGTACACAAAGTATTAGAGATACAAATATACCCATCAATTTATAAAAATTGTACATATCTCGATCGCTTTGATTAAAAGTAAATTCTAAGCATATGAAGCTCATTCTCTAAGACTTGAATTTAGTTTTGTAGTCCCACTTATTAACATTTAGATGGGGGCCGGGCGATCAGGCAACCTTAGGATTTGCATGTAGAACACAATTGTTCATCAAAATATTAAAATATTGACATATATGTTACTACAATTTTAAGTTTTCAAAATTAATTTAAAAGGTGATTCAAGCCTAGCTATGACAGAACTGGCTATAATTTTGAGTATGCTCCCGAAATGTAAAAGGTTTCCTACTCCATCGATCGACGCTAGTCAATACTCCTTTGTGTGTAATAGAATTTGTAATATTATCTTATTAGATTCTACTTTTAATAATATATATTAAAATACCTTAATTGTCTAATAAACTATATATGTTGATGGATGTACAATTGTTGTGAAATTTGTGGAATCCCAATAAGCCATTTGAACTAGCTAGGTCAATAACTAGAGCAACGGCCTCAAAACAGAGGAGAAACTAATTTAATTAGTTTTTGAAATTCTATGATAAAATGTGCATAAAAAGGTGTCCAAATTTTAACGTTACATGGAAATTCATGGGAATTTGTATGAGTCTAACAAGTTAAGAATGTATAAGTCCAAATTAATGACTTGAATTCTAAAATCACTTCTCCAAATTTCAAGGGTCATATATTGGGGTGTTGCATAACATTAGACCATGCTTTGTTTTAGTTCATTAAAATGATCAACCAAAGTAGTCAAGAAAAATTTGCTTTTTCTTGCAGCTGCCTTTGCGTCGGGAATCACGGGTTTGTACCCATTTATTAATTATGTATGTGCTGGAATTGGGACCTACTGTTTCACTTTGTTTTGCATAATTTTAAAAATTATAAAATTATCATTTTTGTTTACTATATTAAAGGAAAAAAATTTTTTAATTTTTTAATATTACAATGAGGAGTGTAGGGGTGGAGAATTGAACTCTTAATATTAAGAGTATAAATAACAGCCAACTTAGATGAAATTAGACTACGTATGTCATGTTTATTGATTAGATGTTTCATTTAATTACAAGAATTATATATGTTGATGAGGCCATATTGATATACTTACGATGGATCAGATCTACGCCAACAAGGTCTTAGATTAAGTTCACTGAGGTTTAATTATAATGATAACTATTATTATATATTGTGGTCAAAATAGAAGTAAGAATTAAGTATCGAATAAGATTTTATTTGTGTCTCTCTAGTCATTGTTCAACTAGTAGTACTTCAATAGCTATATATATAGTTTGTAAAATTTGGACGGAAGGTGCTGTCTTGGCTTTTTTCATACCGACAACACGTTCAAGAGGATAAAATATTGTTTTCAATTTTTTTTTTATTTATAATTAAGTTATCTTTCTTATTTTCAAAGATGCAATTTTAAACACATAAAAGCACAGGTTTTCAGTATTTTGCAAATTAAATGAGAACTCAAAATAGCTCGATGATGATGATGAAGAAGAAGAAGATGATGATGATGATGATGATGATGATATCATCATCATTATAATAATAATAATAATTTCTCAAAAAAAAAAAAAATAACAATAGTAGTGGTCGTGGAAAGGAGTAAACAGAAGACATGCTTTTTAATATGTTTCATTCCACAATAGTCTTTTCAAAGTTCTGAAGAAACAAATTATTTATTTGAACGGTTGAAGGGAGCATCAAAGATAAATAATTTCTAACTATATATAGCTTGACAATCTCTCCAATTGAAGCTCTTTCAAGTTGACATTTTTTTTCCCAATTGTTGACCTCGTAGATGCAGACAATTTGATAAAACAAAAAATCGTTATGAGGTGTATTCCAATCTATCAAGTTGTCATGCCATGGAGATCTTACGAGTCACTACAGTAAACAAGCCAACAGCATCTGGTTTGCGGTTATGGATTGTACACTTCAAGTACTAGAGAGGGAAAAAAAAAGTTTATAATATACATAATATTATGACCTCTCGAAATTCAATTGATATAGCTAGCCGTCCAAATAATTTTAGCCATGTTAAATTTCGAGAACTAGCTAGCTTAACTGTTCTAGAGCAAACTAGAAGGAAAGTATTGAATTTTCACAAAAACTATATAATTAGACTCGAGTATGTGGCCATTTTACCTTCCCAAGTCTAGGTACGTACTATCCAAAATCAAGAAGATAAAATCATTGATTGTAATATTCTTGAAAGCTTGAATTAAAAGAAGAATACACTAATTCACAATATATATATGTACATCTTGATAAATTTTCTTTCAACAACTTCATATATAGAGTCTTCTCTTTACGGGTTATTGAGTTTGGTGACCATAGGCCTTGAACCCCTGAAAATGGCTGGTATGTAATACTTGAAGAATTCAAAGAGGAATTATATGGTAAGAATTACCAATACCCAAATTTCTTTTATTTCTTCTTCTTCTTCTTCCTTTTTTTTTTTTCACATTACTTACTATTAGCATACTTTTTAATGAACCTAAAAATGCTCAAAAACCGGAGGCAATTCACATGTCACAATCCCGTATATTTCTTTATATTATCTTATAGCATATCAAACTTTTGGACACTTGTGTACATAAACATATATAGCTTTAATTGGAACAAATCCACAGAGACATGTTTAATACATCAACTTAATTATTGTTATTGTAATTGTAATTAACTAATAAAGCATATGTGTAAAAGAATATCTGTTTATTATTATTGTGATTAGTTTAACGTACGTACCAATTAAGTGTATTTATCTCAAATTTCTTTAATATGTATATGTATATATAGAAAAATTTTATTTTACCCACGCATGCATGTTATTATGTATGCGTACATATGTGTCAAACATCGAAGTCAGCTTAGATGTTTGACACATATGTACGCATACATAATAACGTCCATACGTGTAGACAAAATAAAATTACATATTGTGTAGATATATATATATATATATATATATATATATATAGAACTTGAAAAAGAATCACCACACAAACTTCCAACGTTTGAAGTCAACTCCAACAGTATTTGTGTCTCCATTGATTTTCATCAAATTTCGTACTGTTATACTAAAACCTAATTTATTACTAATTAATTGTATAGAAACATGTGTGTCGGCCTATTAATTCGGATCTGGCATCATTTGAGAATGAGCATGTCTGTCGTTTTATGATTCACTATTTTTATTGATATCTCCATCAACAATTAATTTTGCATTTTTCAATACTTATATGTTCACTTTTCAATGCACGGTTTTTAACCTCTATGATCCATGGCAGGCTACATATATGTGTGTGCATATGGGTAACTTCTACGATGTGTACATAGGTAACTTTTACTATGTCTACAGTGAATATTTGGTCAATTTTTTTGTATATAAGAACAATTGTCAAATTGCATGCGTTCGCCAATTTTGAATGAATACTATAGCGTGATAATTTAAACGGTGAAGAAATTATTGACTGTGTCTAAAAAGGAATGAATAATTTGTGATAGTTTTCTACCTCAATCGTATTCAACGCCCATGGTTTATTTAAACAAAAAATTTGTGTAAAAAAATACAAAAAGATAAAAGGTTAATAATCGAGTATATCAAAGACGATCAGCTGGACAAAGATCGATCAAGATGATGTGAACATTGTTAATGTGATGAAGATGATATGCAATTGTAGGCATTCCTGCACCATAAAAATATTGTATTGAATGAAAGATAATCAAATTTCAACAAGTTACTTGTCAGTTTAAAAGTTATGTGAACGAAAAATACTGTTGATAAGTTCATTTTTATATTTAGGGCGTGTTTGATTGCTAGATTTTTCATAGAAAATGATTTTTTCCACCTAAATCTCTATTTTGTGGTATTCCGTTGTCATTTTTTCCGTGAAAAATATTTTTCATCTTTTAGTACGTGACCACATTTTCTTTGAAAATAAGAAAAACATTTTCTTATGGAGAGTGTAGGCTGTTTTCTAAGTAAATCATACTTTTTCTTGAAGTAATGATCTACCACAAGACGCCAGATGTCTACGTGGCGTGTCAGCGGTACAATTTATTTTACAATTTATTTTCACTTTTTCTCATGAATTCCACTTTGATCAATCAAACACACGTTATAATTTATTTTACATAGAATTCAATTACTAGTAATTCAATTGGTATGAAAGTATTTTCAGATCAAGTAAATTTTACAGTTGTAATCAAAGGCACCCTTAATATGAGTTCGGATATGGTGCAAAATGAAGATTTTCTATTACAGCCAAAAATTGTTAAAAACTAAACACAATTACTATGAAAAATGTAATTTCAAAATGAACTTCAAAAAATGTAAATTTCAAAATGAAATAAGAAAATTACTATGATATAGAACATTTTGAAGCACAAGGGTTTCTCAAAAAAGACTTAAGAGATTGATTATGATAAACATAATTCAGACCATCTTATTAGAATTTTAGTAAGTTTAGTAGTGTTAGAAAAGTCACTTCTCTTGAATAGAAAAGAACGATCTACATATTAATTATGAACAGACAAATCATGAATATAAATTATGAAAAGATACCTAACATAGTTGAAAATGACATCTATATATATATATATATATATATGAGCAGATTTCATCTGCTCAATTTGATTGTCGGGCATAATTAGAAATAATTTTCACGCTTATTGTTTTGCTTTTTTTAAAAAACCAATTTACTGACGTCATTATTATATTATTATGGGTAATTTTCACTCTAGGTCCCTAACCTTTTAATTTTGTATCAATTTTGTCCCCGACCTTTGACTTAAGAATCGGGTAGGTCTCTAACATTTTTTTGGGTTAATTTCTCAAAAGGTTCCCAACCTTTTACTTAAGAATCGGATAGGTCCCTAACATTTTTTCGCTCTCTTGGGTCTCTAACCTTTCATAAATTGGTACAATAGGTCCCTCTTGCCACTATTCCCTCAACTTTTCATAGAAAATGACGATTATACCATTTAGCCTTTTAATTTTAAAAATAAAACATATAAAATATTAAAAATAATAAAAAATTAAAAAAAAAACACCCACCATACCCCTTCCTCTCCCAAGAGGGCTGCCGAAAATGGCAGCAAACTGCTACCGTTTCCAGAAACAGATATGGGGGTGGATATCCTAATTTTGCAGCCCATTTCTGACTGCAAAATAGGAGAGCTGCAAAACGGGAGATCCAGAATAGCAGCAAAAATGCTACATTCTGGCAGTAGTTATGGGGGGTGA
>CAVNYN010212837.1:0-61895 GCA_963692815.1 Nyctanthes arbor-tristis
TTTTTAGATTAAAAAGTCAAATTTAATCACAAAAGTAACATAAATAGAAAAAATACTTAGTTAGAAAGTCACAAAAGATAGATTTAAACCACATATATTGAATTAATAATGCATTGTCAAAAGAAGAAAAGAAATTAATAATAATAATACAATAAAAAAAACACCAAAAGAAAGCACGTTTGTTGGTAAACTGTAAAAAAATATTGCATAATTATTAGGGAGCCTACAACGTAAATGATTTTTGCCGTAGAAACCTTAGTGTTTAACTCATTTGAAGATTTCGCCGTATTTTTCAAAACTTGAAATAATTTATAGTTTGTTTGCTAATTTTCCCCACGTTATATTTTGTGCTTGCTAAACTCTTTGAAATTAGAAGTTGATTGTTGTGATATATCTAGACATATCTAGGCCCAGAATGCTATAGATTAATGTGGTTCTTAATTAAACTAAAAAAATATATTCATAATTTTGCCAGTAAACATCTTTGCAATTTGAAATTGTTGGTTTATTTTTGTGGACATATCTCTCACGCCACCCACACTTCCAAAAAAAGACCGGAGGGGAATTGTTGGTTTATTTTTGTTGATCATCGACATTTGTGACCTGACTTTCAAGATATAGCTTAAAGACATATATCGAGCATCGAATCCGATTGGATAATTTTCTATATATTTTTTATGTGTGAAATCAAAATTCTTTTATCTTGGTCTAATTTGAAAGTGTCAAGTTTCCTACCATGGCACTTTCCATCTACAAATTATAGGTTCAAAATTTGAAGACGCGCCAGTACCAATAGGAGAGGAACCATTTTTATTTCTATTGGATCTGTATTAGATGCAAGCTCATGGGTTAAATTTCATCTCCTCTCAGACATCCGGTGACATTATACACCCAGTCGTTAAAGAAATCAGTAGTGATTTTTAAGAAACCAATTGTGATTTCTTGGAAATCACTAGGTTTCTTTCACATCTGAGAGGAGAATGGGACTAGCCCATGGATGGTAAACATTTTCTTGTTCAGCAGAGGTTTGTTTGGTAATTAATTATAATTAATCTCATTTATAAATGAACAAAGTGTCAACTATTTAAAAAAAAAAAATTGACAAGTCACATTAATTTAACATATCATATCAAGACAGGGTGTCGGCACCTCGTATGTTTATAAAGAAGACTGATTTTTTGTTCTAAACGGACCCTAAAATGATAAATATGAAATATAACCACTCATGTTGCACTTACTTTTCTTTAATTAATTAATTAATTAATTTGTTGACCCTACGATTTCTCCGTGATAAGAGCAGCAATCAAATTCCATTGAAATCTCACATGACTGATTTCTGGTTGTCGTTTTCCATCAATGCCAAGAACTTCTTCTCTCTCTCTCTCTCTCTCTCTCTCTCTCTCTCTCTTAATTGAATTATCAATACTAATAAGATCAAATTTAATTTGATAAAAATTAGTTGGAGCCTCGGAGGCTAGTAAGATCACTTGAGGCCTCAACTACTGAGACGAATTTATGTGCTCCACCACCTTTTTTTTTTTCCCTTTATAGAGTGAGATCAAACTTTATAGAGTTCAACTATCAATTAAAACAATTAAGTCATAAAATCACATTTTATATATTTGGCTTTTTTTTTATTGATAGTCGGGCTTTTTTATGGAGTCGTATATGATTCCATAAAAACGCGGTGCTCACGCAAGAGATGTACTATTTTGTTTCGAGCCCTTCCATCTAATATATTGGGTTCCTAGTTAAGGAACTTGCCCAACTAATTAATCAAACGAAACTCTACATAGATGTGCATACACATAAAAAAAAATATACTAATTTGGCACAATTACTGACTTGTACAATTTATTTAACTTCATAATAAGTTCATGTTCTATGGTCAACTCATTACTTCTAATCTTTAGGTGTACAAGCACAACATCTTCTAATGTCTAGTTGACTAGTTCCAAATCGTTATGAAATCACATGCAATCGGGTGGAAAATTGGGAATTAGCTAAAAAAATTGGTCCGGTTCAATCAGAAAATTAGGTGCAAGACAACTAGATAGAAAATAAGAGAAAATCCGATTCAACACAAGGCAAATAACCAATGTAGTGAAGAAATGAAGATGTTTTAGTTAGAACAAAATGTGATCAAGAAAATAAATAAATAGATGAAAATAAATTCGTGGGTGGGTTTGGGTTGTGAATAAGATATTATCAACTGGTCTCAACTTGATAAGTGGACTTTGCTGGCTTGTGCTTATAGATTCTTATGCATGATGCTGCTTTGCAGATCTTTGAAATATGCATCTGCTTATAGGTGGTGGTTGTTGTTATTATTATTATTATTGTTATTATTATTATTGTTGTTGTTCTTGAACAAGTACAGTTACAATATATCTGTATTATAACAACATATATAAATGCCTAAAGAGTTACACCTAATGGAGTGTGACGTGAAGTAAATAATACAAATTAATCATACAGTTAAAAAACTCACACAACTTGCGATTGTTGGCGCTTAAACCAGAGACCTCAAGATCTCAGAACCTCAACCTAGCTAGACGGAAAGTGGGTAAAAAAAGGGCCAAACCGAGCCAGACCAGTAAAGCAACTAACCGAATCGGTTAAAAAAAAAAAAAAAAAACAAGCTGACTGGTTCGCTTGAACCAACAGGTTTTTCTAAAAATCCGACTAAAAACACGGTTAAATAGCCTAAACCGGTGACCAGGTTCGGTTCTGGTTCGCCGGCTTAAAAACTTATTTTGGCCGTGGAACCGGAACCGAACCGGCCGACCGGTTACCCAATCCTATGTGCGTATGATCATTTCTTCCTTTGAAATTTGTTTTTAACTATGTACTTGTTGATTAATAATAGAATCATAATTTTCCCTCTTAATTGACAACAATAGCAATTGAATGCACCGGTTCACGACTAGGACGAGTAAACTTGGAAATAGGTATATATAGTTGGCCTTTTAACAAATATTGAGCTGAGCTTGCTGGCATGGGGTGGACCACTGGTGAAGATGGTAAGACAAAATTAAAGATCATATTCATAATTTCATAATTGATGACATGAAATCTTTACAGCCGAGCATCTCCAATACAAACATAGATTAGAGAATAAAATGGAGGAGAGAAATAGAGAAAAAATAATTATTTCAATTGAAGCTGAGTGGAAAGTAGTGTAGAGAACGAGGAGAGAGGTAAAAACAAATTCAAAGATAATTGCTACTGGTGGGAGATGTCTAGAAAGATATCAATTTTTCTAAAGAAATAACTATTTTTCTAAAATAGTTATTATAAAAAATAAGAAACTACTTGTAGTTTTAAGTAACCACTTGTGATTTCAAAAAGACCACTTGATTTTATGTTGTACCATGATGACCACGGGGAGGTCTTAGCGAGAGACATGGATAGTGTGAGATATGGTAAGCCTTAAGGAGCCTCCAAGCTCAGAGTCCTCTTAACAGCCGCAAAGCCCAGAGTCTTTTTGGTAGTTGTCAAGCTCAGAATCCCCTTCAGGACATGCCAAGCTCATACTGATTTCAAATTGGTTGCTTCCGAAAACGGTTAAAGTCAGTTATTGATAGTTATTAGTTAAGTTAGTTACAAAGAGATTGTACGAGGTAGTTGAACTAGATAAACTCTTAAACTTGTTTTATAATAGTTTAAGAAAGGAGCAAAACTCAAGAAGCTTGAGTTCTACCTCTGCTTCCTATTGTAACACGCCCTCCATGAGCCTATAAATAGGAGAGAAGGATTACCAAATGAGGGGATCTTGGCTTTGGAGAGAGAAGAAAATTTTAGAGTGAGAAAGTATGACAAAAATTCCTAAGCCGACTTTCTGTTCCTAGGGTATTGATTTTCAACTCCTGGGGGATCAGACTTTTCAGCTTCAGCTAGTTGTACGATCTGAATTAAAGTCCCTTTTATTACTTACGTATGCAAAAATCTCCCATGTATCTTGCTGACTTGGAAGCTGACAAATTCTAACGTCAACATTTTACAACTATGAATTCATTAATAAGGGGTTTGTGTTTTTTTTAAGAAAACTTGAGAAAAATACCTATTTGTAGAAAAATGCTTGGAAATGACGACGAAAAAGTGAGGTAAAATAGAGAAAAGTGATTTTAAAAAAATAAAATTTGAAAAAAAATGGAGGAAAGTCGTGTATTTCTCCTCAAAGACAAGAGAAGGAAAAAAAACAGAAAACTCAATAAAGACAAAGTGCAAAGACCAAAATAACCAAAGAAAAATTGAACCAAGAAAGTAACCCTTAAAAAAATGAAAGAAGAAGAAATAACACACAAATTCAATGGCAATTTTGTAAACCTGTACTCCATTTAGACATGGCAATCTGGGTCGTGAGCCAAAAACTCGGCAACCCATATGCCGAATTGCTGAAATGGTGAGTAGCTGAGCGAGTTTCTGGAACAGTAGCTCGCGAGCCACTCGTGTTGCTCTCCAGAGAGGCTGCCAAAGCATCATATTTCAATTGCTTTGGCAGTCTACATCATATTTCAATTGCTTTGGCAGTCTATATACTGCCATTTTGGCAATTTTTGGTGAAATAGGTAGCATAAATTGGTTCGGTCATATCAATGACAGGACCAATTTATGAAATTTGCTGAACAGATTCAAAATTTGCTCCGCATTTTCCCTCTTAAATAGTCAAGATTTGTTCCAGAATTTTCACAACACACACTACTGCAAATCTACAATCTCTTCTAATATTTATATTCTCTGAATTTCTAAATTTTTCTCAAATCTTGCTATTAGGCTTGTAGGTTAAGCAAATTTTTAAGTTTTCCAAGTAAAAAAAATATTGTAGTTTCTCTATTATATAGTGTAAAAAAATTATTAAGAATCATATATGCTTTATCTAGCTCCTCCGACAATTATGGTAGTTGAGGCAATAGTCCTTTGGTGAGACATGAAGCATTCTTGGCGCCGGAGAAACAACCCCCGTGGTCAGCAGCCACGCTGCATCAAAGAGTTCACTCGATGATAGGAAATTATAAAACAAACATTTCAAAACTACGAAGATAGTTTCATTGTCTTTTTTGCGATAAATTAGGTATTTAGCTACGGTAAATAATTATATTTCATAGTTTTGTATCTAGGCTACAATAACACTCTAGAGAAAATTCATATTGCATTCAAACGCATTGCTATTGATGAGCCCCCACGGCATTGCACAAATAATAACATGTTTTTCATGATTATGAAATTGTCAATAGAGAAGTATGTGTTACTAATCGTTTCACTCATGTGGACACAGACACACTGTTTTAAAAGTAGTAGAGACCATTTCACATAACTTTACACGGACACCTATGTGAACTTATTGTGTATTTCATGACATGCATTACATCACATGAAATGCATCACATCACATCATTTGCAGTAGAGTTGCTTAACTTGTGAACTCGACGTGAGTTTTACTCAAGGTACTCACAAATCCATGGGAGTTTTTTTTATATTGTATAGACGTACCCTTACCTAAATGAGTCGGCTCAAAATTCTGGAGTTGACATTGCACTACCTTGCTCAAATTATATTGTTTCTCGAATCCAAAAATGATTTTTCTATAATATGTTTTCCAATCTACTAAATCGCCTAGTGCCCGTCTTTCATGTGCTTCAAACAGACTTTTTGTCATCTAATTTTGTTCTCCAACAATGTAAACTCAGGAGTTTGCAAATGTATTATCCTTGTTTAAGGACCTCGACTCTCCGTTCAATAGGGATGGCAAAATGGCTCGGTGAGCCGAGCTTGTCTCGTCAGGCCGTGTTCACAATCTACTCCGGCTCACCGAGCTAAAACTCGGCTGGCCGAGCTTAGCTCGCCGAGATGAAGATCTGTTCGAACTCGGGCTTGAGCTAGTATTTTTGTGATCCGAGCCCGAGTCGGCACGTCAGCAGCTCACCAAAAGCCTGTTTGCGCTTAGGCTCGTCTCTCTCACAATTCGGAGCTTGTCTTAGAGCTCGCACTCGTGCTTGGGCTCTCTGAGGTTTCAGTTCACGAGCCTTTTTGACAAATTTACCGTTCAACCTCATTGTTCAGGAAAAGTTTTCACTATGTTTTCAGCAACCACCACGTTGTTTTCTTTTTGACAATTGTCTTCAACCTATTTTACAGAATGTAAGGAACTTTCCAAATGATCTTTGCCATAATTGACTCCAATAGGGATTGAATTTCACGTTAAGCATACCGATCTTGTAACAAAATTAGTTGGGTTTTATAATTTGTATTCTGCCTATTCATATACTGAGCTTGTTCAGTATGAGAATCTATTCACACAATCAAGTCAATAGGTAAACCCAAATGCAATAGCATAGTGGGACAATCAATCGATGACTTTTCCAATTGTATCCCGGATTACGTGAGGATATATTGACTCTAAGTGCCTCAACTAATGGGATTATTCGAGTTCGATAGAATTGTCACAAACCACATTGAATGAAGGTTGATGATACGTACTGATGGAGAGTGGAAACGAGTCTATTCATGCACAAGCACACGTTTGTATTCAACAATGGCTAGATGGTGATTTAGAAGAACTAATAATGCGTTTGGAGTTCCGTAGTTGCAACTATCGATTCAACAATTAAGTCACATTGCATGGGTATTTTTTTAATGCCTTTAAATTAATGTTTCATTTTTTTCCTTTTTTTTTTCTAAAATTAAAATTGTACATGAGGAAATAAGTCGTGTACCATTTTAACTGCACCTACATTTGCGTAGCCGGTTCTAAACTGGATAAAGGAGGAGGGTTTATAAATTGTAATTTTATATTTGCTAAAAATTGTGCAATTCTTGTGAAATTACCTCCAAATTTCAATTGCATTAAAATTACATAGTTTAAAAAAAAAATCAAAAGGGCTAACGAGATGATTGGTTCGACTCGGCTCGAGCTTATAGGAACCTGAACCTGAAGTCAAATGTTTTTGACGAAGCCGAGCCCGGCGAGCCCGAGCCAGGTGCTGGGCTGACACTAGTCCTTTTTTTTTTTTCTTTTCATTTTTACATGGCGATTTTGTTTTTTTGGCATATGCATTGAGCTGAATTATATTTTCATTATAGTCCGTGTGGAGATTTTTTTAGATACGTTCCTAACCCCATTTAAAAGTAGGGTAATTTTCACTCTAGGTCTCTAACCTTTCAAAATTATATTAATTTTATCCTCATTCTTTTTTTTGGGCCTACTAAGCTCCCAATATTTAATTTATTATCATATTATGTCCCCAACTCACTTTTCGTCCCCAACCTTTTTTTTTTTTTAATTTTCACCATTAACCCCTATTAAAATGACTATTATGCCGTTATTTCTTTAGTTCCATTATAGGTCTTCACTCTTTCAATTCTTATACAATTTTATCCCCATCATTTTTGAGCGCATATGAGCCCCAACCTTTCATTTTTTATCGTAATATATCCCTATTAATACTTTCAATTCCTAATATTTTAAATTTTAATGTTAATATATATTAAAATTATCATTATACCATTAATTATTTAAATAAAAAATAAAGAGCAATATAAAATAAGAAATCTATCTGCTCTAATTCGCTTCAACACAACTCAATGACAACAATCGGAAATAATGATAACAAAAAAACTGGATCTATATTGGTCCCAACGGAAATCAAATCCGAATTGAAGAAAATTGTTAATCTAAGTATTAGCATGAAGAATCGGATCTGATTTCTTGATTTACCACAAATCATGTAGCGGATATGGATTGGGTAAATCCACCCCAAAAACATTGATGTTTGATTTATTAAAAATAAATATAACTCTAATATTTTAATTCTAATTTAATTTCTTGTCTCTTTTTGTAATTTTCACCCTAATTTGCTCCCGATTTGTTATCCGTCTCGAGCTGATCTGATCCACTAATTGTAGATCCACATAAAATTAGAACTAGAGCATTAAGGATCGATTTCATTTTTTGTAAATTAAAAATGATTTTTTTGTGGATCCACCCTAATCTATATCTGTTACGTGATATGTGATGAATTGAAAAATTCGATCTGACTTGTTGCACTGACTCTTGGATCGGAGATCAAACCTTGATCCTAGAAGGGTTTAAGCGCATTAATGCATGATAAAAATGTAAGGCATAGCGAAACATTAACTTTAAGTTTCAAGTATAAACGTCGTCTAGGCTAGGCTTATGCGGGCTTTTAGGACACAAATTGTAAGCCCACACATGTCCTATTGAAACTCAGCACAAAGTAAAAAGCAAGTTGAACCTGTCAACCTTTTGTAGCAGCAAATTCGTCTATAACAAAATCTATATTTAATTTACCAACAAGTTCTCTTTCAAGAAAAATGCCAATCAATAACTCATCATCTATTTTGTTGTGAATGTTCACATGCGTATATTTTGCATTTTAATATTTGATATTATTTACTTTTTAGAAAACTTCATAAATAAATAAAATTTTTGACCGTTAATTAAAGAAATAGTTGTAAAGAAAATTTACTACTAATGAAAAATTAATGATAACAATTAAATAAAAGAAAAATTAAGGATATAATTATAAGATTAAATAAGCATTAAGGACTAGTCAAGACCATATAGTCTAATGGCATTAAAGTTAATTTCCCACACCCTTCACTAGGATTCAGTTCTTCCTCCTAATAATTCCTTTTAATAGTCAAAAAATATTAAAAGGGTAAGCATTAAGGACCTTTTAATTGAATTATATAATTAAGGGGTTGTTTGAAGCTATTTATCCGAATTGAATTATAAAGAGAAATTATAAAGAGGTGAAATGAGTGGTGTAGATTTAATATAAATTTGAAATTTGTGGTTATAGATGAAAAGTAGTCAAATCAGTTGTCAAATCAGTGATATGTGAGATTATAAAGAGAAATTATAAAGAGGATCAAACACCCCCTAAGATGTGGTACAATAAAAAAATTTTTCAGTGAGAATCAAAGGCTTTTAAGATAGCAGATTCCAGCAGGGCAGTCAAAAAGTGCAGTGAAACGACGCTGTAAGTCAGCGTCACCTTTTTTTAATAAAGATTTTTCATGTTCCCCACAAAAAAAAAAAAGTAAAAAAAAAATTAAAGAAATATAGCTGGTGCGTGCCTGGTGCAGGTTTATTCGCCTCTCCGTAACAGAGGCCCAACGCAGTCTCTCTCACACGCATTCTACGTTTATTACTTATATATATAATATATACCTGTGTCTGTTTAAACACTTTTACCTGCCCAGAGAGAGAGAGCCGCTTTTCTTTCGGTTGATGGCTATTTAATGAATGAAACTCCCAACATTTTGTCCTCCGAAATTACTTGGAAAGATATCAGAAACCTCTGCCAGTTTCCAGCTCATTTGTTTAAAAAACACGCACACGTACGCACTAGAGAGAGAGATTGTGGGTTGTGGGGGGAGTTTTTCAAGCTTACTTTTACTGGGTGTTCTTGCGGATTATTGGCGTTATTGGCGATACAAGACCGGATCGTAGAAGGTTTGAATCCCCGGTCATTTTGAGTCTTTTGGAAAACTCCTGAACTTGTCTTTACTTTCTAACGTCTAGCCTCTATAAATTTGAAGGTCGTTCTTTACGCGTTGGGTTTCAACTTTTCAAACTCAGAAAATCAAAGATCTTTTCTTCTATTCTCAAAAACGAAAACTTTCTTTATTTTTCTGATATTCCAGATCAGTTTCCAAGAAAGCCCATTTTCTTGTTGGTCTTTGTTTCAAGTCATTTTTTGTTTTGATTCCAAAAATCTGGGTCTCGTGGTCAATGCTGATGCTTTTGCGTTTTCTTTTGTTTTTTGTTTTGTTTTCTTTTTTTTGTTTTTTTTTTTTTTTTAACTCCAATAGCACTATAGCAGATAGCCGTCTTCAAAGGCACCGACTTTTGCAGAAGAACGCGTTGCATTAATTTGCAATCCTGTTTCTGGATGTGGGGCACCTACTCGGGCTACCAAATACGGTCTCTGAAATTTTCTTTCCTTATAAAAAGTTGTAACATGTGAGTTTTTCCAGCTGCAGGTAGTCATTAAATTCTGAAGAATAATGGGTTTCATTCAAATTCACATTGCGTTGCCGAAGTGATCTGGCTTGTGTGGGAGGGGCTGAGGATTTTGGTTTAATTCAAAGTTTGAAGTTACTGGGGGAAGAAGTTTCTTAGAAATGATTGAATCCAAAGGAACTTCAGAAAACTCAGACGATTTGAGGTCACTGGCCTTAACTCCGACATGGTCTGTTGCTTCTGTTTTGACTATATTTGTTGCTGTTTCACTTCTTGTGGAGCGATCGATCCACCGTTTGAGCAATGTAAGTGACATTTTCTTGAATCTTGATGAGTTTCTTGTTGTGCTTCTCTGTTTCACAAAGATAAAAGATATGACCCCTTCTTGCTGTTTTGAGTAATTGATCATTTCAATGATATTGTGAATTTTTTTTTAATTACTGACCAATTTTAAAAGGTGATAAAATATGCTGTTTATTATTTCTCCTACTGTAATATTTTGAATTGCTGATGGAACTGGAATGCTTTATTGAAAATTTTCCCAAGTATTATTGCAAATTGCTCTCCTGTTGTCTGACCTCAAACTACTAGGTTGCTTTCTGTACAAATCAGGATAAGTTAGCATATACTACTTTTAGATTTCAGCCTGATCAAATTGAACCAGAAGATGTGTTATAGGATGACAAATTTATTCCATGGATGACAAACTGGATATCTTTCAGAGCAGTCTAACTGATTCTTTTCCTTTTCAACTTTTTATCTGCCAAACCTTTGCTTATGGTGTTCTCTCTTATCAGTCTTTGTATTTCATGCTTGATCTTAAGTGCATTTCTTCAGTTACAATTTGCTTAAACTTGCTTGCTTCCAGAAGGTTTGTCTTTACTTAATTGCTCTATAAGTTGACAGGCATGCTTAGTGCACAGTCCGTCTGCCGCCAATAATTACATAGATAGAATTCAATCGACTTTAGTTGCGAAATCTTCTGATAATTGGAGTCAATTGACTTCACTTCTGGACACATCGGAAGAGCGTCGTGTAGGAACCTTCTCTTTGATTATGTTCAATTAAGGGCCTTGGAAGGTGTGCTCTTCCGATCTTATTGATATTTATAAAAAGCAAAAGAAAAGCATTCTAACTCAATTCTCCTTGTAAGAAATAATTCTACAAAGCAGAAAAAGGAACATGTTATCCCAATCTTTTGTTTATCCATGCATTCTGGTAATTGTTGTAACATTATTATGTGCTTTTCAAGTATTCCATATGAGCATGTAAAATAGAGTTTTGACAAGTTTAACTAGCTTTGTAAAATAGAGTTTTGACAAGTTTAACTAGCTTATCATTTCCTTTCATTACAGTGGTTAAAAGAAACGGATAGAAAACCATTGCTTGCAGCTGTGGAGAAAATGAAAGAAGGTACTTATTACTTTCTAGATGCAATTATTCTGTTAAGTGAACTGTGAAAACTAATTATTTGCACTTGATAATCAATTAAATTAAGTTCGTTTTGATATTGATCTGCAGAGTTAATGCTTCTTGGCTTCATATCTCTCCTCCTTACAGCAACATCAAGCATTATATCTAATATTTGTATACCTTCAAAGTTCTACAACAGTGCATTTGCTCCATGCACCAAGGAAGAAGCCGATGAGGACATGGAAAATAAGGATATGAAGGAACGTAAACTGCTGACGGCATTCTTTTATCCTCACCCATATAGAAGAGTGCTGAATGGCCTGAATCAGAACACCTGCAAAGAGGCAAGTCAACTATTCGCGAAACAAGAGAAGAACACTACATTAAATTTTTTAATATTTATTCAAACTAGGATTACCAAGAACAATTATTAGTAGTCTTAATTTACAGTTAGGTCTTATATTTTGTTTTATATTTTAAACCTGGACTGATTTATGATCATTTCTTGTTCAAGTTTTTATGTAAGAGTCATGATTGCTTATTCAAGTTTCTATGTGATTTCTTTTGTATTTTTCCTTGACAAATAATGATGTTTAATTTAGACTTGATTTCATTTTACAGAACTACGAACCATTTGTTTCATATGAAGGCCTTGAGCAACTGCATCGCTTCATTTTTGTCATGGCAATTACACATATATCTTACAGTTGCTTGACAATGCTGTTGGCAATTGTTAAGGTGGGATCCAATTTTCATTCTTCTGAATATTGTTTGTTACATTTGTATCCTTTTGATAACCATTTAGTCAGAATGTGATTGACACGCCCCATCTCAGGCCATCCTACTAGACCTGACAAGTGGCGTGCGCCGACGATGTCAGGTATAGGAGGATGGCCTGAGACGGGGCATGTCAGTGATTCACCGTGAAATTTTGATTTTTATTAGCTGACTTTCTTAAGTAATTACGTGTCCGTTGTAAAAGTGAAATATAAGGAGAGGCTGCATTTACCTCACTGCTAAGAATCACATGAATAGTTGGTAACATGAATGGGCATGGTTCTGAGATTACGTAAAGACTGAAGAGCAAAAAAAGTGCCTTAGAATGCTACAATGATTGGTTCATTGTAAATATTGATTTATTGAAAGATATATGTTAATACTTATCCAATATGGAGAAAATTGAATGTTTGTTAATTAAGCCCTTAATGTTATGAGTGTTGTTTCTACTTAAGATGTTGATTTATTGCTTTCAGTTGTTGAATGTTTTTTTGTGAAATTTTTAGCTGAATGAACTGAAATGATTTGCAGATTCATAGTTGGAGGAAATGGGAGGACGAGGCTCGTATGGACAGACACAATGTATTAACTGGTAATTTTATACCACCTCGCCTTTTGTTTTGAGAGTTTAATCTTGTTTACCATCTGGAGAAATCCAACTGTTTTCAATTTTATTTGATATCTTTTCTTTTAGAGGAAGAATTCTTGGAGAGGTGGGAAAAGGAAAAGGGTGAGGGGGGGGGGGAGTTACTCTGCATATCCCAATTTGTGCTATAAAAGGACAATGAAAATGGAAGGATTGGTTGGTATTCAACAAAGTAAAACATAACTATCCGTACGACCTTATACAATTCTGACAACCTATCCAGTTAGCATAAAAGGTATTTTGTGTAATACTTTGCATGTTCTGATTCTTTTCAGAGTTAGGTCCTTAACTAGGTTCAGATTTAAGATATTTTTGAACATAAACTGCATAAACTCATGTGTCAGAATTTTATACTTTTTGAGTTTTTTCTTTGGACCACCAGCATGGGCTCACTTTGGCTGAAGATCTCGTACAATAAATTATTTTCTGAACCAAGAAAAATCAGCAGTAACCTAATTTCTGTTGCAGAAATCACTAGAGCAAAAACAATGCAAAGGCAATCTACCTTTGTTAGGGTCCATACATCAACTCCAATGGCACGGAATAAGATCCTCATTTGGGCGGTAATTTACTGCTATTTTACTAAACATATGTAGCCAAATCTTCTAACTGTTCTTGGACATGAGCATGTTTGGCTGTGCTTAAAGTAGTTGCTTTCCTATAAACCAAGTTAATACTTTCTACTTTCTAGAAAAGTAAATTGTTTTACGAAAAAAGAAACTTCTAATAATTTTTTGGTAAAATAATTAACTTACGCACAACATGCTCATCTTCAACCACATACATAAAAAGAAAGGAAAAAAAGAAGGAAAAAAGAACCCACATTCTTGAATTGGTTTGATATATCTTGGATGTTTAATGAAGTAATCTTTGCGCCATACACTGTTCTTTGCCTGTTGCAGACATGTTTCTTTCGCCAGTTTGGGCGTTCTGTGGTTCGGGCTGATTACCTTTCACTCCGCAAGGGATTCATCACAGTATGTAATCATTGCTGCAGTACTTGGACATGCCACTTCCTGGTTTTCTCTTAATTGGAATTACGTGTAAACTTTGAAGCAACTATTTTCCGTTTGATAAAATCTTATATCTATTGAATCAAAGATAATTTGAAACAACATATCCAAAGCATAGGCAAAAGCAGTCATGATGTCTAAATGTGGATGGTTTTTTGTTATTAAGCTATAGATGCTTAGAAATGACAAGGAATCAAATTGTTCCAGATAAACATTTGAACTGACTCCTTATAAGTTTGAGAAACTATAGTCATTTATTGGACTTAAATTACCATCTGTTGCAACCATATGCATCAATACTAGGTGTACCATGGGACATAAACTATAAAGTAAATATATTGGTGCTTTTTAGTTCTATATATTTCCTTTTTGTATAAGCTTTCAAAATTTTCTCTGTTTTCATTAGCACTATCCATTCTGTGTAGAAAATATTTGATGATGACAGACTAGCCGGCTGCTGAGTCATATGAATGTGAATATGGCAGTTTATATTAGCTTACTTCTTAGCTTTCTTGAAATCATGTTTCTGTTATGTGCAGGATGCATTCTAGTCTACATCAAAAGCTAAAATATAATCTGAAAATTCATTACTCTATGTCAATCACAAGATTTATTTCTATATTCATTGTTGTTGTAACACCATGATAAATTGCACTTCACATTTCTTGTTTCTTATATGGCAGAACCACAACCTTACTTCAAAATATGATTTTCACAGCTATATGATTCGCTCCATGGAAGAAGAATTTCAACGGATAGTTGGTGTTAGGTAAGCAAAAATACCATTTAGAATATCATGTGTAGTTGTGTGCATAGTATTCAACATTCACGACACTGAATATTTTAAACAATAATCAAAACATGCCAGTAAGGATTTCTATTTTTTCTGTAAAAACTTTTCTGACATTCCTCTTTTGTTGACTTCTACAGTGCTCCACTCTGGGGATTTGTTGTAGCTTTTATGCTTTTCAATGTAAAAGGCATGTCATCTTGTGAAATTGAAAGTTCTAGTTTCTTGCTTTTTTTAATTTTGTTTGCAAGGCTCAAGTTTGTTTTCCAGAAGCTAATTGCACTTTGTGTAACTTGCAGGATCTAATCTCTACTTCTGGATTGCACTTATTCCTATCCTTGTAAGTTAGCCTAGTTGAACCATATACCATATCATTATGTGCGAGCTGAAATGCACAAATCTTCTGTTTAGCATACAAATATTATTTGTTGATGAATAGGAAAAGATATGGAAATAAATCTGTTGAATATAGAAAGAAACGAGAAGAGATGCTGAGAAAGGGTACCGGTGAGAGCTGAAGATAGAGAAAATAAGCTGATGCATAAAAAGTTGTGCAATTCTCAAATTCTATGCAGTTAGATAGCCCAAGATAAAGTGTTACAGAAGTTGATTGAAATGAACTAAACGTGCAGGGCAACTTTGTAAAAAGAGATAATACGACAAAATGGTTCTGCATTACGATAATTTTGTAACTTTCACCATAATAATGAAAAGAAAACCGGCCTCCTCGACAAGATTACTCCACTTCTTTTAAATATTGATGCCTAGTTTCTATCTGCAGGTCGTACTATTTGTGGGTGCAAAACTGCAACATGTTATTGCAACCTTGGCATTGGAGAGTGCGGGAGTAAGTGTTGTTCTGGGTGCACCGAAGTTTAAACTCCGAGATGAGTTGTTTTGGTTTAATAAGCCAGAATTACTATTGTCCTTGATCCATTTTATCCTTTTCCAGGTTGGTCAGTAATTCAAGTTGGAGTTTATTTTCGTTTTGCTAAGTGTATTCTTACTGACTATTTTTTTTTCACGTTCACTGTGCAGAATGCATTTGAGCTTGCTTCTTTCTTTTGGTTCTGGGTACTCCCTTGTCCTTTCCTTGATACGTTTCTGGAATGAACTTCGTTCTACCCCTTTTTAATAACTTTTAGGCGGGGTTAGAATGGTAAGAATTTTACGATTTCCATCTCTGATAAAGGAATGCTTTTCCATTGCAGTGGCAGTTTGGGTACAACTCATGCTTCATAAAGAACCACTTGCTGTTATATCTACGACTGATTATTGGGTATGCACATTTTTGAACTGTTCTTTATTTTCCATGCAATAATTTCCAAAATAAGTGGTGTTGGGTTTAATAAACGATAACCAGATACTGAAGTATTATGTCTTATGTAGGTTTACTGGACAGTTCTTATGCAGCTATAGCACCTTGCCACTCTATGGACTGGTTACTCAGGTATATTAACAAAACTCTGAATATTTCACTAAAGTTGCAAGTTGCACTGATTAGTACATTAAAACGTTCCGATTTTAAGATTCCTTGTGATAATGCAAGTGCCTGTTTGGTAGGTGGATGAGACAGTTGATATCCTGTTTATTGATTATATCTTCTAGTCTTTTTTCGAGCGTGCTAAACATGCTTGGTATGTTGGACTGTCCAATACTAAAGATGCACCGTTATTGTCTTTCATCTAACTAGATGGGAACGAACTACAAGGCAGCCCTGATTCCCCAAGGAATACGAGAAACAATCCACGGATGGAAAAAGGCAGCCAAGAAAAGAAGAAAACGCGGGAGATCAGAAGAGCAACTATCGACACTGAAACGAGTACAGTATTGTCGGTCGAGGAAGATGATCGCCATTATCTGGATAGTCCTCGAGCAATTCCTCAAAAAGCAACAGAAATCGAGTTGCTGCAACAAGTTGTCGATATCAGTGATCATTCTGTAGTTGCTAACGAGACTTCTAGCAGGATTGGTACACCTCTGCTTCGACCCTCTGCTTCTGTTTCTGAATCAAATCCTTCAAGGATTCAGCCAGAAACAGTTATGAGATCTTTCACGATGCCCGTAAGAAGAGAGTAGGAACAAGACTTACAATGATGCCATAAGTCAGGAACAGAAATCAAATTTTAGTCTACTGTTAAAATAGTTTTGCAGGTTTTAGTTGTGTAGCATATATGTTTGTTATAGATGAAAACAGATATTTAACATGTGAATTCTGTGCATCAGAAAATGTTAAAGATAGAAGGGGAAATTGTAGCATAGTTTTGCAGGATTTTAATTTGCCAAGCCCACTTGAAAAACTCTTATATCCATATAATTTCACATCTTTTTGTTTGCCTCCAAATTTTATATATCCATTATATGTTCTGTTTAATTTGCCAGACTTTGTAAGGTGGGGCTAATATCTGGTACTTTAAAGAACATATTCCATCCTTGGTGAAATCAAGAACCGGTGTGTGGCTTCAAGAAGCCCAAGTTTTATTGTTAAATTGAGGATTTTGGATAGGGGAAAGATGACAAATACCAATGTTTTTTTACCCATTTTCAAAAGTAAGGTGCGTTATACTTGGGACTAACGCAAAGTGCTGGATAAAGCCCAAAGCCCCTTGGGGTCGTGAGTCTGGCGTTTCCACAAATGGTCCTGGGTGATGATCGCTACGAAGTGACGTTCGGATTCAAGGTACCCAGTGGATATGGAATTATAAGTCGCTTTTAGTTCGGTTAACCCTTTAAACCTCACATTAGCTGCACGAAAGAAACATGTCAAAGCTAGTGTCCAAGTAGTACTAGGGATCACCCTTGAAACCATAAGGCCTATGAGACTAAGGTTTGAAGACCGATATCTCTAGAGGGTGCGATTCCTTTAAAGGGAATTTACAAACTTTTAGCGGACCACTCACAGGCCACAAGAGCGTGGTCTCCGAAAAAGAGAAAATCATCATGTTAGACGTCCTTTAATAAAAGAAGACACATCAACATTACTCAAATTCATACAAATATCTATAGATTAGCAAATTAGTGCGCACAAGATGACGAGAGAATATGTATAATTATCATTTTATCCATGATCAATCAGCATTTTGTTAACAGTTCCAAGAATTCTTAAGCAAAGCTGATCAAGAAACTAATGAAACAATGAAAAGATGAATGGGCAACTTAGAAATAAGCCCAATTCAAAGATACGAGTCCTCAGCAAGTCGGAATTACAAAACTATTAAGAGACGAGAAAAGAAGAAACTAGAAGATGAGAAGAAATTTCATTTATGGAATTATGAAAAAGTTCCTAACTGACTTCTCGATTTGTGAATTTATGTTGTAGGATTCTCAATTCTTCTTGTGTTGATTTCTTCTCTTTGTATATCTGTGTTTTGTGTTGAAATCAAAAGAAAAAGGGTTTTTTGGTTGTGGGCTTCCATTCGAATCATCGGTTGCGGCTGCCCCTTTCATTCGCCTGAGTTCGGTTTCGGTTCTCGATGGCTTTAGGACAAAAACCACTGCCTGATCTCGAACCGAACCGATTTCTGTCATAGTAGAAACCAATGGAACCGGTTTGATTACATGGAAGAACCAGTGGTGCCAGTTTAGTTCCGTTCTGTCGGTTACAGCAGTTGGTTCGGTTTTCTCAGTCAAAATGCCCACTCTAATGAAAATATCATCCAAGAATAGTTTGGCCACAATGACTGCAGAAAAGAGTTGAGAGAGCCATGAAATTACTATACTCGGTGAATCTGTCCACAACCACCATGATCACATTCTTACCATTGGAGGTGGGTAATCCTTCAATGAAGTCCACGGTAAGGTGGCTCCAAGAATGCAATGGAGTGGGAAGTGGTTGCAATGGTACCTCCTCTCTGATCTGGTGCTTCATGTGGGGCCAATAGAAGTATTGTTTAGCGGGATTTTTACATGTAAGTTGTTACATGTGTAATAAATTAGAAAAATACTCTCAATTGTAACTATTTTGGTCTTAGTAGTAGTTATTGGAAACAAATTGTAAAAGTACTTATTACTCTCTCAATTATAATTTGTTACACTGACCGTATTCTTCCAAATAAAATGACCCAACATTTGTAATTTGTTAATTAAAAATTAAAATAAGTATTTTTTATAATTACAAGGGTCAATTGGTGTGTATTGGCTAATTTCCACTTGTTTAGCTCTGTATAAACTAGCTGGTACTCCAAAATGCGCCGCCATCCAAAGAAGAGTGAATAACTTGGATGAGCTTGGACCTGATCCCATTTCCAGACCCAACATATAACTTCCCTTCAAATTTCTACACCCTTCCATGTAGTTGATAATCTGGTTTGCTTGCAGGATCTATCAATAAAGCGGAAATCAACTCTTGTGCCACCAGATCCCCTTTGGTATCTAGATTCTAATTCTTGAATCCAAACTAGGACAACAGTAGTAACAGCCAAACATTCTACCTCATTGTTTCCTCTTCTAGACAAAGCACCAGCCATCAAGTTCTCCTTTCCTTTTTTGTACAAGATTTCATAGTCTAAACCCAATAACCTAGTTTAGTCATTTATGTTGTAAAAGGCTGATTAACCTTTGCTCTAGCAAAAATTTTAGAGTTTGGTGGTCCGTTTTAACAATAAAGTTATGGCCCTCTAAATAATGTCTCAATTTATTAATTGCAGTCACCAAAGCTAGTAGCTCCTTTTTATATATAGATAATCCCATAGTCCTCTATCCAATGGCCTTACTGAGATATGCCAGTGGCCTGTCTCCTTACATCAGAACAACCCCCAACCCCCATGGCAGGCATGAGTCTCAATCATGAATGGCTTAGAGAAATTAGGTAAGGCTAGCACTGAGGTATGACACATAGCATTCTTTAAAATCTCAAAGGCTTCCTCAGAAGCAAGAGTCCACTGGAAGCTATCCTTCTTCAACATGTAAGTCAATAGTCTAGCAATTGCCCTATACCCCTAACAAACTTTCTATAGTACCTAGTTAGCCCCAAAAATCCCCTCAGTCTTTAATAGAGGTTGGCTTTGGCCAATCATCCATAGCCTCAATCTTTTTAGGGTCAGCAGTTACTTCTTGCTAATAATGTGGCCTAAATACTCCACTTGGGGTTGAGCAAAAGAACATTTAGAGAGCTTGGCATATAGTTTATGTGTTTGCAACAACTCCAGACCAGTTTTCAAATGTATATAATGAGAGTCTAGATCAGGGCTATAAACAAGTATGTCATCAAAAAATACCAACACATACTTTCTCAATTGTTCGCCAAATACACCATTCATTAAGCAATGAAATTTAGTAGGAGCATTGGTAAGGCCAAAAGGCATTACCTTAAATTCATAGAGGCCATGGTGTGTTTTGAAGGCTGTTTTGTGAATATCTTTTGGTGCCACTCTGATTTGCTGGTATCCAGCCCTCAAGTCCATCTTATGACGTATTTTGACCCATGTAGTTCATCAATCAGGGGCATAGGATATTTGTCTTTGATGGTAAGCTCATTTAACTGTCTGTAGTCAATGTAGAACCTCTAGCTCCTATCCTTCTTCACCAGAAATACTGGAGATGCAAAACGACTGTTGCTAGCCTGTATGATGCCCTGATCTAGTATTTCTTCCACCATCTTCTCAATTTCCCTCTTCTGTATATAAGGACACCTATAGGGCCTGACCTTGAAGGGTTGTGCTTTAGGTTTGAGAGGGATATAATGGTCTTGAGCTCTAAGAGGTGGTCACCCCTGAGGTTCTTGAAAGACTCCACTGAATTTTTCAGAAATGCATCAATGTTTTCAAGAATAGTGGAAACAATTGGCTCTTCCTCAGTTGAGTGTAGTTGAGCCATTATGACGTATGGTCTGTTTAGTAGGCTAGACAAAGAATCTCCATTAATTGCTTCCATCTTGACCTATTTGTGATCATCAGTTAATGTAACCATTTCTCCCTAGTAATTTAAAGTCATCTGATTATCATTGAAATCCATTACCATGGGACCAAATTGGCTCAACCAATCAACTCCAAGAACCAAGTCACTGCACCCAAGCTTCTAAGACCTCATGGGAAAACTCCTACCCCTGCAATGTCCATGTTAGTGGCCTACAAACTTTATGGCTCTCAAAGGTTCCCCCTTCAGCAACCTTCACAGAGGAAGATTCAGAAGCTTCTATAGGAAAATTCAACTCCCTAGCCAGTTTCTCATCCAGGAAGCTGTGGCTTGCCCGACTGTCAATCAATACAGAGATTAACTTTCTTTTGATACATCCAGGAATCCTCAGAGTTTTATGCTTATCCTCAGTCAAGGAGTGTGGGGTGATCTGCAAAATTTCTCCCTCTACCTCTTCTACAGTTCTTCACTTTCTTCTCCACATTTATCTTTCAACAACCCTCATCATCCTCCTCAAGCAAGATGTATTGCAGTGTCTTATTCTTACACACATGCCCAAAAGAGTAGTTCTTATCACATTTGAAGCATAATCCAAGAGCCCTTTGGGTTTGGGTTTGAAGGTTTTTGGGTGATATGGATTGGGACTTAGGTGAGGTACTCTCAATAGGTTGGGGTTTCATATTTGGTGGTTTGGGATTATTCCATGGCTTGGAAGTTTGGGGAGAGTAGGGTGACGACTTCGGTTTCTGTGTTCTATTGAGGGCTAGTAAAGTGGCCTCTTGTAATGTAGCTAATTCATAGGTATAGAATGGTGAAGTAGGTTTATGCATCTTAACTATGTTTTTATTTCTGCCTTCGGTCCACTTATGAAGACTGAGACATAGTAGGATTCAGGTAGGTTGGGAAGGAGGATTTGGGTTTAAGCTCTCAGTTCTTCAAACCTCTCTTGGTATGCATTAATAGTGGTGTATTGCATGATTTTGCAGAAGAGTTCCAGTGTTCCATTACTTCTTCCCCAGCAGTGCTAGAAAACCTCTTGCACCACCCTTCAGAAAATTGGTGCCAACTCACATTTGGAAATTGGGAGGTAAACCCATTAAACCAAACAATATACATCTCTGCTGCTTCCAACTTCATTTCTTCGGTAGTAATATTATTTTTCGTGAAAAATTTTCTGGCCTTTCTAGGCCACTCACGAGGGTTATCACCCTCAAAATAAGGGAGTTCGATTCTGGGCATATTCAAGTGATTCGTTCCATTTCAATTCTGGGCATATTCAGGTGATTCGTTCCATCTCCACTCTCCTGTGTAGTGCAAGAATTAGTACTCCTAGAACGCAAGATGCTTGGTACGCTATAAATCGGTATTGGGGATCCAATCGGTTGACGCCCCGGGTTACCCAAACGATCCACCAGCCTATTCAACACCGACATCACAGTTTCATACAGTTTCATGGTTTTGGTTTCACCTTCAGACTTATCTTGCCTACCCAAAATCATTTGCATTTGTGAAACCAAATCACCAACCTCTTTTTCAATCTTACCCATACTTTCTTCTTGAGTTTTCAAGCGTGTTCCGTTTGCCATTATCCCCAGCAACCGAGTGCTATGATACCAATTTGTTAACAGTTCCAAGAATTCTTAAGTAAAACCGATCAAGAAACCAATGAATCAATGAAACAATGAAAAGGCAACTCAGAGATAAGCTCAATTCATATATATGATCCCTCGGCAAGTCGGAAATACAGGAATATTAAGAGATGAGAAGAAACTAGAAGATGAGAAGAAATTTCATTTCTGAAATTATGAAAAAGGTCCTAACTGGCTTTTCTCTCATCCAACATCTCTTTAAATAGTGCCAAGTAAAAGCGTGTTTTTAGAGTTTTACAACTTATAAAGTAAAGTGTAAAAAAACAAAACGATGTCGTCCCGAATCATCTTAATTGAAGTTTAGTTGACTATTGCACGTTACTTCCTTTGGCTTCTCTGCCCTTTTCTTTTCCAAGTGCCCGCAGATCCTTGCGGTTGACACATTTTCTTGTAAATGGTTTGTGAACCATGATGTGAATACTAAATATAACACAATATTCAAACAAATCAATTAAATTTGCTTTTAAACTAATACAACCATCTTGTCCTACAAGTAAAATTTCACATAAAATGATATAAAAACAATAATCAACATTAATTAGACCATTCCTAGAGATAAGTGAAACTTTTAAGACTATTTTACATAAAAAGTGAGATGTTCTGTTTTTGGAGATGAGTCAGAAAGAACCCTGAGACAGAACAAATCCACAAACAAAACAAAACAAAGAACCCCATCATGCACATCCTTTTAGAAATATTCAAGTACTAAACGTCTGGTATCGTAACGGTACCAAATAGTGATGTGATAATGTAATGCCTCGAATTTTAAAAAGTTCCAAGTGTTAGTTTGACTTTTCTTGCTAACTAAAGACAACTTTCAATAAAAGTTTTAAAAGTGCAGAAGGCAAACATAGTACATCATCCCATGAGAGTTGTAACAAAATAATTGGAGTTTATCAATTGTTTCTTCATGAAAGATAGATAAGTTTTTCAAAAGATCAATCTCCCATAATACATATTATTATAGCCACCGTTTGTCATTTCATCGCCGGCTCCGAAACCTGAAATTTGTTAATTTGGAAGGAATGAGTATTTCATATAAAATACCCAAGAGACTCAAGCGCATATCAATTAATTCATATGATAAATGATACACACAGGCATGTAAATTCTTCAAGGGTAGAACCCTTAAATTCTTTTGCGAACGAGCACTATATAATGAATGCAAGTTTAACATTCTTAATATATCTCTATATTCTTATTCTCATTCTTATTCTTATATGAGAAACAATCTAAGCATAGCAAAAGTAAGTCCTCAATTCTTAATGAAACAAATTATGAGCATAATCAAGAGATCTTGTGTATATAACATGCAATTTATATCATTACATATCCATATATATAACATTCACCATACAAATAAATCAATATTGCGCAAGGTTTTTGAATAAAGAGTCTACATCTTGGTTTTCTTGACTTGAGTGAGTCTTGTAATTAGTTTCCTAAATGCCCGAGCGCTCTGTCTAGTCAACAAATGAAATTAATTAAGTTAGAGCATGAAAATTTATATTTTATAATTAAATTAAAACTTTAAGGGCTAAAATGAAATAATTAAAAGTGTCGAATGTGATGAAATATGTGTCTAAGGAATTTTGGATGATTGAATTGGGTAAAATTGAGAATTATGGGTCAATAGGGTTTAAATCGTAAGTTTAGGGATGAAAATGCTAAATTTAAAATCTACAGGGACTGAAATGGCTATCTCTGAAAGTTATGGGACTGAAGCATTTCAAAATAGAACTTTGAAAACTATTTTAATAAAAACCAGGACCTAGAGGACTATTCTGCAAGATGCCAAAAGATTAGGGATTAACTTATTACACGTAAAACATTAAGGGACCCCTAAATAAATATGTGAACTTTTCAAATTTACAAAACCAACCCCCATCTCCAAGCAGAGAGAGAAAAATGGGTGCAAGGGCAATTTTTCTTCGCTAATTTCCAGCAAACATTCGTGGTTCTTACTACCAAGTTTAGGGAAAATGATTCTCTCCACGAGCTCAACGTATCTAGGTAAATATTGTAGTGAATTTTGGAAATTTGCGGCAAAGTTGGGTTTTGAAAATCTTCATTTTCCGGTGAAGTAGAGAGGTTTCCGGATAGAATATTTGTATATTCGTATTCTACGTTGAGATGTGGAGCTAACGATGTATGATTTGTAGCTTGAGGTTGAGTTTTGAGGAAACCCAGTTGGGCACACTGATGGTGACAGTGGTGGAGATGGTTTTTATTTCAACAAATATATTTGTATTTGGGCAGTGTGTGTGGTGTTCTTGCTAAAGAAAGTGTGACTAAAAATTCTAAACTCGTGTTCTATTTTTGTTTTCTGGTGTGACATGTGAGATGGAAGGGTGCTCAAATGGTGTATATGTGTTTTTGTGTGTATTATGACGTATGTATAGATGAGGGGAGTAATGAATTTACAATCATATTGTTGAAGAAGAAGAATGAATCTTTGCTTGTATGTAGGTGTGCTAAATATGAAAGGGAATGGTGGAGATGGTGAATGCTTGCTAAAATTTTAAAGACAAAGAGAGGGGGAGGGGGAGGGGAGAGAGAGAGAGAGAGAGAGAGAGAGAGAGAGAGAGAGAGAGTGACCTTGGCTGCTGAATTGCTGCCTTGAGGGAGAGTGGGGAAAAGTGAGTATATTAATACAATGTATTTTTGGTATACGGCAACATGAGATTGGCAATTTTGAATGAAGACTACCATATTGGCAAAGTTTTTGAATTAGTTGGGTTTGGTTGGACTCTACATGGGCGAGGATGTATTGGGCCATTTACTTTAGGATAAATAATTATGAATTTGGGTTAATATTATTATGGATTGAACAAAGGCTTTTGGACTACCAATTTAATGATAATAGTTCTTAGGAATCTTTACATAAAACTACTCTTTTTAATAGTATTTTAAAAAATATTCCTAGATCAAAAGTAATTGCTAAAATGCCATTTTCTATTTCAAAACTACTCCAACCCAATTTTAATTTTATTAATTTTAACTTTATTAATTATTAATTTATTATTATGAATAATAATAATTATTATAATTTGTCATCACACTTCTCACCATTACCACCACCACTTTCAACCACCATTAGCAACCCCACGGCGGTGGCCGATGGCACGACATAGTTAATAAAAAAAAGCAAAACAAAAAAAGAAAAAGAAAAACTACCATTTAAAAAATAATGTTACCAAAAATCAAAGGAAAATTTAATTTTAACAATACAAATCATGCCAATTATCGGAGTGCAATGTTACCACCGTTTTCAAAAAAAATAGTATTCACAACTTGGTAACAAACACGAAAAATGGTGATAAAAAAATTCATTATAATGGGAGGGTAATAACAAAACAAGAATGGTAACAGAGGGAAAAAAACTAGTACATAGACATGGTAACAACCCCGATATGTGGTAACATGTGGAAATAAAATCATAGTAGTAACCATTGTAAAAACACTCTTACCAACTAAAATTCTTGGTAACGTAGAAAAATAAAGAAACAGGAATGGTAACAGAGGAAAATAAACGAATAAATCAACCAGAAGATAGTAACAACCCGATAAATAATAACAAAATGATAAAAAAAGGGAATAGAGTTCATCAAAAACTTCAAGACCTGCAATTGTTTGAAACAAAACAATTTAAACAGTTAAGACAAATGCTTAACCAAAACAATACAGAAATAATAGAAGCTAATCAAAAGATTATTAATTGAAGAAACCGAGGGCAACGGAAGTTTCTCAAAACACATCTTACTTTCTCAAAAGAAATTAGAACAAATTTCTCTAAGAAAGTTAGAATTAAGCACTGAACAAATGTTCAAAAGAAACATTTTTGAAAAACTTGCAGAACGATTTTTCAAAAAGACCTTCACATGTGTAATAAGGAATCTCTATCAACTAGGGACTACACCTCAACAGTTGTTTGATTAAAAGCAGTGCATCTCCAGCGTTCTTCCTCCACAAAATCTAAGTCAAGAAATCTGGAAACAAATGCTCAAATTCTATACAAATCCTCAAATTTCTCAGCATCCCAAATTTGCTTTGAAACCAAATTTGCTTTGAAAGAGATTGAGGTGGAGGATTCAATTGGGCTTTTCAAGAAAGCATTCAAGCCTTTGGTAATTACAGGGAAGTGTTTCAAGCAGCCCTCCAAGAATAGTACTTTTGATTTTGTTTTTCACGGCGGTGGGTTGATTGAGAAGTCTTTGAAATAAGCGGATTTTGCAAGTGTGAAAAAAAAAAAAGGACCAATGGCATGTTGTGGTGGTGGGAGCCGCGGGCTGCAGCGGCAGCGGAGGTGGAGAGGGCTATTACTTTGAGTTACATCTAGGGTTATATATGTGTGTGTGTATATATATATATGCATATATATAGATATTTATATACACAAAATTATTTAAAATTAATTACAATTATTTATTAAAATAAAATAAAATGATTTATTAAAATAAAATAAGTAGTGGTATAAAAGTAATGCGATGGGATATAATTGAAAATAGTTTGACATGATAGTGTAAAAATGATAGAACTAAAGAAAAAGGGGTAGAATCTTTAATTTCCTCTAGTTATTGATTTTTCTTGGGTTTTGATTAATTATACTTTGGGTTCTAAATTCTTGTAAGTTGAAATAATTTATCATAATGGCAAAATTGTTTCATATAGTAAATTTTAAATTCGATATTGACTAGATGAGTGCGCTAGCGAAATATGACTATTCAAACTTATTTAGCCACGTCATAGCGGCATGTATATTAAAGTAAAACTTTTAAATGGAAAGATTTTCTAGTCGTTATAACCTTACCCACTTAAAAATATTTCGTCCTCGAAATTAGATTTACTTGATCTAGAAGGTATGAGTACTCTTTTCGAATATCTTATTCCTTTTCCCACGTGGCCTCATCTCTACCACGCCTACCCATTGGATTTTAACAAGTAGAATTTCTTTATTTCTCAGGACGTGGGATTTTCTTTCCAATATGCACACAGGTGCCTCTTGATAGGTCAAACCTTCCTGTAGGGATGGCAACGAGACGGGTATTACCCGATACTCACGGGTACCCGCTCTGAAGGGGGGTTGATATTACCTACCCCGTTAAGTATTAGGGCGGGTACGGGATGAAGGATTTCGTCCCGAAGTCTTTTCGGGTAGGTGTCGGGTACTGGCCGCTCCAACCCCAACCCAATACATGGTTTTCCTTTTTTTTTTTATTTAAACCTAAGTAGTGAGTTAGTGAGAGTTTGATCCCAGATACCCAAGATGGAAACAATAAACCTTAACCATCCCGACTAGTACCCTTTTTGTTGAATTTTTAACTAACCTTAATAATTAATTCATTCAAAATTTGAGTTTTCTGAAAATAAAAAAACTAATTCAAAGATAAACCAAACACTGTCCCTAAATCAACTCCCCTCCTCTCGTCTCTGTCCAACTCAAACCTTCAACTTCAAGTCTCCACTAGTCCACAAAATCCGAAAGTCTCCACTGCAGAGCCGCGTCGTTCTTTTTTTTTTTTTTTAAGGATTTTTCCTTAACAAGACGGGTAACGGGTAATTTTTTCGTATCCGCCCTGTACCAATTGAATTAGGTACTAGGAGGGTACGGGGTGGGGATTTCCTCAATGGGGCGGGGGAGGGCATACCCACCCCGTGGCCATCCCTACCTTCTTGACTGTCAATCGACTGAATATTTACCACATGATCTGGGTCTGTAATGTACTATCTCAACAAGGAAATGTGGAACACATTGTGCACAACAAATGGTTCTAGTGGCAATGCCAATCAATATGCCACATGCCCAACCCTCTCAAGTATTTCAAACGGCCCAATGAAGCTCGGTCTCAACTTTCCCTTCATGCCAAAACGTAAGATACCCTTCATCGGAGCCACTTTAAGAAATACTTTCTCGCCAACTTGAAATTCCAAATATTTCCTCCTCTTATTGGCATATCTTTTTTGTCTATCTTGTACAGCCTTAATACTTGATTTGAATTTTTTCAATGGATTCAACAGTTTCTTTAACCAAATATGGATGCAGAAGTTTCCTCTCTCTGACTTGATCCTAATAGACAGGTGATCGACACTGATGGCCGTAGTATGGAGCCATACCAATGGTCACCTGGAAACTATTATTATAGGTGAACTCTACCAATTGTAAGTGCTTCTCCCAACTACCACCCAGGTCCAGAACACAAGCCCTCAGCATAACCTTTATAGTCTGATTGGTCTATTCCATTTGTCCATGTGGTTAAGGGTGATAAGCAGTGCTAAAATTTAGCTTAGTTCCCATTACTGTTTGAGGGCTTCTCCAAAACCTAGAAGTAAATCACGAATCCCTTTAGATACGAGAACCCTGTGTAGTCGGACAATTTCTCTGACGTATAACTGTGACAATTGATCCAAACTGAAACTTATACGAACAGGTAGAAAGTAAGTAGATTCTGTAAGTTGATCCACAATAACCCAGATGACACCATGCCCTTTTTCTGATCTAGGAAGACCTACTACAAAGTCCATAGAGATTTTCTCGCACTTCCATTCTGGTATATCTAATGGATTTAATAACCCTGATGGCCTCTGATGTTCAGCTTTAACTTGTTGGCAAACTATGCACTTCGTAACAAATCTCACGATATTTCCTTTCATGTTTCTCTACCATAAAGTATTACACAGATCCCGGTACATCTTTGTTCCACCAGAGTACGCCACATAAGGGGCTGAATGAGCTTCAGCTAGAATCTCCTCCCTGATTTGCTCATCCTTTAGCACACAAAGGCACCCTTTAAACATGAGTGCCCCATCCGTAGTAAGTGTAAATCCTGGCCTCTTTGTTGTTCCGACACCAGCTCGTATTTTTTTCCAATTTTATTGGATGCTTATATGAACACTTACGGGATATTAAAGGAAAATAAAGAATTTGCATTTGAAAAGCGAGTTGAGCACAAATTTAATTTATGTAAACTGTGACTATTTTTTTAAAGATATTTCAACTTTAATTCTCGAGATTGGCTAAAAGATACTAGTAAACCTTACCTAATTGGACTTCTATAATTGGTGCTTCCAAGCATGACGATGGGGACTGGTGAAATCCTTAGGGCATTGCGGGATTTCAAGTCGAGGGATGGTGAGTTAGTCCTAGATAACAATGAGTGATTTCGCCATGCACGTAACTTGGTGCGGGACCTTGGCTTTGTACTTGGTGATTTAAGAACTCTTTCACACTTGTTGTCTACCCTTGACGGTGCTAGGAGAGATGTAGTCAGGACTATGCTACAGGACATGAATGTATCACTCAACGTCACTGCTGATTTTGCCGTCTACTGCGATTGGTTGGTTGGCTATTGGAACATGTATTGGGTTGATCATCTTGCCTGACACCCCGAGTTGGCACCAGAGCCCCAATTGCAGCTTGAGGTTGGTGGCACACCAGACCTTGAGGGTGAGATAATTGAGGGCACAGATGACGAGAAGGATCCGAAAGAGGATCTCGAGGATACGCCGGAGGATGATGTCATTGAGGATTCCGACCCCTAGTCATGTGTTGGTTGATTTCTTTACTATCACTAGTACCAATAGTTGGAGTAGAAATGAAGAAGAGCAATATTGCAGGAGTAGTAGTATGTTGCCCGTAGCAGTAATTGGGATATCTACTTCCTTATTATTAATTTCTGGATTGTAAAGCGAGATACGCTTCCTTTTATCATTGTTGCTCTTAATTAAAGATCTTGAAATTGATGTGAGATGCTCTATGTGTTTCCTATTATATCTTGAGTTATTTTCTTGATTTGGTGGGTCTTGGGAAATTTCAAGTACATCATTTTTATTTTTTTTATTTGAAAAAGGAAAATGTTGCGAATGAATCAAGCTAGCATGTTGCAAGACTTGCTCTAAGATTTTGAGGATATTCGAGAGTTAACTTCTCGAGCCGCAATGTCTGTTGTACCACTAGCTACCGGGCCATTGCTAGTGATAGAACAGTTTCGGTGATACAAACCCCCAACATTTGATGGGAGCAATGGCCCACTTACTGAAGAAGAGTGGTTAAGGGATATTGAGAAAATCTTCAGGCATATCTCTTACCCTGAGGATCAGAAGGTGACATGTGACGAATTCATGTTAGTTAGGAGGGCTAGCCACTGGTGGGAATCGGCCTGCCGTACTAGGACTGAGGAGGAACAATGCAACCTCACATGGGAACAATTTAAGAAGGAACTGACTGACAAGTATTTCTCGCAGGCTCTCAGAAATCTTAAGGAGATTGAATTCCTGCGTCTAACTCAAGAGAACTCAGATATTATGGACTATGAAAGGAGATTCAATAAATTGTCTCAATATGCCCCACACTTAGTTAGTATAAAGGCAATGAAGGCACAGTGTTTTGAGAGGGGTTGCGACAAGAAATTTGCACTATTGTGAGCATAGTTGAGTTACCCACATATCGAGAGGTGGTAAGAAAAGCCCAAACAGTTGCCTTTTCTACATGAAGATTTGGTGCACTGGGAAATCAAAACAGTCTAAGGGATCACAGAAAAAAAAGTGGCACAATCAACCCTAATATCACAGTAGGAATCAGGCTCTGAATAAGAAACCCAATCCGAGGCCCAACGGAGGTCAGAATACTAATAACATAACCCAATGCCCTAAATGGAAGAAGTATCATAAGGGAGAATGTCTGTAGGGGAAGGTTTGTTACACATGTGGCCAAATAGGCCATTTCGCAGTGGACTACTTTGTTGTATCTGCTCAAAAATCGAGGCCGACTAAGAACCCGGATCAGAACAAGAAAGGAAAAGCCTGAGTTTTTGCGATGACTCATAAGCAAGCTGCTGAGGATGCTGATGTGATTGCAGGTATCCTATCCGTCTCATGTATTTCTGTTTACGTCTTGATTGATTCCGACGCTATACATTCGTTCATATCTACTGCATGCCTAGCTAGACTAAATCTGGTATGAGAGAAAACTAGTAGTACCGTTGAAGTTAGTCTACCTTCAGGAGGTATAATTAACACTAATAAGATAGCTAAGGTTGTACCTATAGGCTTTGATGGTCTCGTACTAAAAACAGACTTAAACATAATTGAGATGAATGATTTTTATATTATCTTGGGCATGGACTGGTTAAGTAGTAATCGTGCAACTATCATGTGCTACGAGAAGAAAATAGTATTCCACAATAATGGAGATGATGAATTTAGATTTTATAGGTCGAAAATTAAGGCACTTCCTTGCCTTATTTCGGCTTTGCAAGCAGAAAAACTTTTAGCTAAAGAAAATTGCCAAGGGTATCTGGTCAGCCTCCAAGGCAAATTACCTGACAAGGTCACATTGGACCACGTGCCAGTTTTCAATGAATACGCTGACGTATTCCCAGATGAGTTCCTAGGCATCCCACCTGATAGGCAAGTATAGTTTGTCATTGACCTGGCACTTGGGGTTGCACCGGTATCTAAAGCTTCGTACCGAATGGTACTGAAGGAGTTGCAAGAATTAAAATATAGTTGGAAGAGTGATTGGAAAAGGGATTTATTAGACCAAGTATGTCAACATGGAGAGCTCCAGTACTCTTTATTAAGAAGAAGGATGGGAGTATGAGAATGTGTATCGATTATCGAGAACTCAACAAGTTAACTATCAAGAATAAATACCCTCTTCCCAAGATTGAAGATTTATTTGATTAATTAAAGGGGGCGGCTGTGTTCTCGAAGATTGATTTGTGATCAGGTTACCACTAGTTGAAGACCTACTGATATACCAACGCTATGGGCATTATGAGCTTACGGTGATGCCTTTCAGTCTTACTAATGCCCCAACAGTGTTTATGGACTTGATGAATCGGGTATTTCACCAATATTTAGACAAGTTTGTCATCGTTTTTATAGATGATATATTGATTTATTCGAGAGATGCAAGGCAACATGAAGAGCACTTGAGAAAGTTGCTTGAGACCTTTCGAGTGGAAAAGTTGTATGCTAAATTCAAGAAATGTGAATTTTGGTTAGAGAAAGTTGGATTTTTAGGTCACATTGTAATTGTTAAGGGTATTGAAGTTGACCCTTCTTAAGTTCAGACCATGACTAATTGGTCAGTGCCCACCAATGTAGGAGATGTGAGAAATTTATTGGGGTTAACCGGCTACTATCGGTGATTCATAGAAGGATTCTCCAAGATAGCAGGCCTATTGACTTAGTTGACACCATTAGGTGTTAAGTTCCAATGGACTGATAAATGTGAGCAGAGTTTTCAGGAGTTAAAGAAATGGTTGGTTTCCACACCGATTTAACTATACCTGATAGATCGGACGGATTTGTGATTTACAGTGATGCTTCCAAGCATGGTTTAGGTTGTGTACTAATACAGAAGGGAAAGGTCGTAGCATGTGCATTGAGGCACTTAAAGCATCATCAACAGAATTATCAGACACATGACCTTGAGCTTGCAACGGTAGTCCACGCCTTGAAGATCTGGTGTCACTACTTGTACAGAAGTAAGTGTGAGATTTACACCGACCACAAGAGTCTCAAGTACTTTTTCACTCAGAAAGAGTTAAATATGAGACAACGACATTGGTTGGAATTAGTGAAGGACTTTGATTGCACTATATTTTACCATCCAAGTAAAAGCCAATGTGGTTGTTGATGCTTTAAGCAGAAAGAATACCAGTCACTTGTCAGCATTGAGGTGATTACCCTAGCTACTCATGAGTCTGGTAAACTGGTAAGCTTAACTATTAAGCCTGACTTAAGAGATCAGATTATATTAGCCCAAAGAAATGATAAATTCTTGGAAAAGATACGAGATGGCATCAAAGCCGAGCCCAATTGAAAGTGTGGCTAATGAGGACGATGGGCCCTCTTAGGTAGGGTGATTGTGACATCCTCAATTCCACATCACTTGAGTAGATAACGTGAGACCAATTTATAAGCTAAGAGACTCACTCCAACTGACATGAGGCATGAGGCTTTTAGGTAGAATCCTAAGAGTAAAACCGTGATGGCTTGCTACTACAAGTAGAAATTAATAATAAGGAAGTAGCTATCCCAATTACTATTACGTGCAACATACTACTACTCCCACAATATTGCTTTTCTTCATTACTACTCCAACTACTAGTACTAGTGATCTGTAAAGAAATCAGTCAACATATGACTTGGGGTCGAAATCCTCAACGACATCATCCCCCGGCGCATCCTTGAGATCATCCTCGTCATTCATGCACTCAATTATCTCACCCTCAAGGTCTAGTGCACTACCTACCTCAAGTTGCGGATGGGGCTCCGGAGATCCAACAGGGGGTGTCAGGCAAGGTGATCGGCCCAATACATGTTCTAATAGCCAACCAACGATCACAGTAGACGTCAAAATCAGCAATGACATTGAGTGATACATTCATGTCCTTTAGCATAGTCCTGACTACATCTTTCCTAGCGCCGTCAAGGGTGGATAACAAGTGTGAGAAAGTTGCTAAACCACCCAGTACAATGCCAAATTCCTGTGTCAAATTACGTGTATAGTGAAATTGCTCAATGTGATCTGGGACTATCTCACTATCCCTCAACTGGAAATCTCGCAGTGCCATAAGGATTTCACCAGTCCCCATCGTCATGCTTAGAAGCACCAATTATGAAAAAGTCCAGTTAGGTAGGTTTTACTAGTATCTTTTAGGTAATCTTGAGGACTAAAGTTGAAATATCTTTAAAAAAATAGTCACAATTTACATAAATTAAATTTATGCTCAACTTGCTTTTCTTTTACAATGTCGAATGCAAATTCTTTATTTTCCTTTAATATCCCGTAAAGGTTCATATAAGTATCTGATAAAATAAATAAATAAATAAATAATTGAAAAATTTCAAGACTTCTTTCTTACCTTGGAGTCGACAGAGCAAAATGGTGACGGTGGCTCCTTTTTTTAGGAAAAATTTTGAAAATTTTGTAAGTCTATAGAAACATAGACCTACTTTGATACCAAGCTATAACGCCCCTCATTTCAAAGATGCTTGAAATGTTAGTTTGACTTTTTTGCTAACTTATAATATAATTTAATGCGGAAAACGACAACTTTCAATAAAAGTTTTAAAAGTGTGGAAGGCAAACATAGAACATCATCCCATGACATTTGTAACAAAATAATTATAGTTTATCAATTGTTTTTCAATGAAAGATAGATAAGTTTTTCAAAGGATCAATCTTCCATAATACATATTAAGTATAGCAATTGCTTGTCATTTCACCGCCAGTTTTAAAACCTGAAATTTGTTAATTTGGAAGAAATGAGTATTTCGAATGAAATACCCAATAGGCTCAAGTGCATATTAATTAATTCATATGATATATGGTACACATAATCATGTAAATTCTTCAAGGGTAAAACCCTTAATTCTTTTGCGAATGAGCACCGTATAATGAATACAAGTCCAACATTCTTAATAAATCTCTCTATTCTTATTTTTATTTTTATATGAGAAACAAACTAAACACAGCAACAACAAGTCCTCAATTCTTAATGAAACAAATTATGCGCATAATCAAGAGATCTTGTGCATATAACATGCAATATCATTACATATCCATATATATAACATTCACCATATAAATCAATTAATATTGCGTAATCTTAAAAGGTTTTTGAATAAAAAATCTACATCTTGGTTTTCTTGAATTGAGCAAGTCTTGAAATTAGTTTCCTAAATACCCGAGCGCTCCGTCTAGTCAACAAATGAAGTTAATTAAGTTATTAGAACATGAAAATTAAGGTTTTATAATTAAATTAAGACTTTACGGGCTACAATGAAATAATTAAAAGTGTAGAATGCGAAGAAATATGTATCTTAAGAATTTCGGATGATTGAATTGGGTAAAATTGAAAATTAGGGGTCAATAGGGTTTAAATCGTAAGTTTGGAGACCAAACTGCTAAACTTAAAATCTTTAGAGACTGAAATGGCTAGATCTGAAAGTTATGGGACTGAATCATTTCAAAATAAAACTTTAAAAACTATTTTGATAAAAACCAACTTAGAGGACTATTATGCAAGATGATGCCAAAAGATTAGGGATTAACTTATTGTACTTAAAACATTAAGGGATGTGAACTTTTCAAATTTACAAAACCAACGCCCATCCCCATTCTTGAATGAACGACAAGCAGAGAGGAAAAAAATGGGTGTAGAGATTAATTTTCTTGGCTAATTTCCAGCAAAAATTCATGGTTCTTACTACCAAACTTACGGAAAATGATTCTATCCACGAGCTCGATGCATCTAAGTAAATATTGTAGTGAATGGTGGAAATTTGAGGGGAAGTTGGGTTTTGAAAATCTTGATTTTCCGGTGAAGGAGAGAGGCTTCCGGCTAAAATATTTGTATATTCGTATTCTACGTTGAGAGGCGGAGCTAACGGTGTATGATTTGTCGCTTGAGGTTGAGTTTTGAGGAAACCAGTGGGGCAGGCCGACGCTGAAGGTGGTGGAGATGGTTTTTATTTCAATAAATATATTTGCATTTGAGCAGTGTGTGTGTGGTGTTCTTGTTAAAGAAAGTATGACTAAAAATTCTAAACTCATGTTCTATTTTTGTGTTCTTGTGTGGCACGTGAGATGGAAGGGTGCTCAAATGGTGTATATGTGTTTATGTGTGTATTGTAATGTATGTGTAGGTGAGGGGAGGAATGAATTTACAATGATATTAGTGAAGAAGAGGAATGAATCCTTGCTTGTATGTAGGTGTGTTAAATGTGAAAGGGAATGGTGAATGTGGTGAATGCTTGCAAAAAATTTGAGAGAGAGAGAGAGAGAGAGATCTTGGGTGCTGAATTGCTGGCTTGAGTGAGGGTGGGGAAAAATGAGTATATTAATACAATGTATTTATGGTATAGGGCAACATGAGATTGGTAGTGCTAAATGAAGACTACCATATTTGCAAAGTTTTTGAATTAATTGGGTCCCATTGGACTCTACATGGGTGAGGATGAATTGGGCCATTTAGTTTAGGATAAATAATTATTAATTTGGGTTAATGTTATTATGGATTGAACAAAGGCTTTTAGACTATCAATTTAATGAGAATAGTTCTTATAGATTTTTCTTGGGTTTTGATTAATTATACTTTGGGGTCTAAATTCTTGTAAGTTGAAATAATTTATCATAATAATGGCGAAAGTGTTCCATATAGTAAATTTTAAATTTGATATTGATTAGCTGAGCGCACTAGCGTAGCATGACTATTCAAACTTATTGAGACACGTCATAGCAATATGTATATTAAAATAAAACTTTTAAGTAGAAAATTTTTTCCAGCCGCTACATATAATATCAACACATCATCATACTATTCTCAAATCATATTGACAGCTGGGTTATGTCCGGTAATTGAACATTTATGCAAATCTTTTCCTTAAGCCAGTGTCTTTTACCATTTAGTGCATCTTTTGATGATTCAGTGAGTTTCACTTTTTTGTCATTCAGATCAACAGTTTAAAAAAGTTAGAAGCACAAATCTCTCAGAGCCTTTCATTCTTCAGGGAACCAAAGCATTGACAAACTATGCTATCTACCGTTTCAAGAAGTATCACGATGGCTTCTATTTTATCCGTAAGACTTGGCACCGGCGAAATTCAAGCATCAGTTTCAACCATTTATGGCAGCAAAGAGTTCACATTGGTACTCTAAAATTCCAAAAGGCTTCCCTTTAGAAACTATCACATATACAATAGGGGCATCATATGAGATATATCAGATAGTAAGCCATAACGAAACTAAAAACATAACAACACATCAGAAATTTGAGTTACAGTAAGCTAATTCCGGACGTGAAAAAACATCACAGATAATTAGGAAATGATCATTGAGTAAGCCTTTGCATCTCATTCTGATCATTCAAAGTCTCCATGAGAAGGGGAGGTGCATATTGAGCAGTTCCTTGATGTTCATCCGAGTCTTGGCAGAATGAAAGAATGATAGTATCGATAGACATCTCCACCACTCCAAAGAAGAGAGTGGCAACTATGTATGCAAGAATCCAACATGCCTGTAAAAGGATAAAAACCTTTTCATTCATGCTGTTCACAGATTACAGGATAATTTTTCAGACAGATGCATAATCGAGATATATTAGAATGAATAGTAAAAATGTTAAAAACAACATTAGAAGGAGCCAGTAGTTGCATGTTTGGCTAAGCTTAAAAATTTTCATAACGAGTAAATAGAATGCGGGTTTTATATTTTCAGAGCCATGATTAACCCTTGACTTTAATTGCCTATTAATCATGCCTTTAATTGCCTAGGCAAACTAGTCCAGCAAAAAAGTTTTGGATTGCATTTATCTGTGGAAAAATTCTTCACGTCATAACGTCAAAATGGCATACCAGCACCGGAAAGAGCGGGGAAGAGATCTTGTCGTGTGCAGATTTATATCTGTGGGTATCCAACATTAGGAAAGCGAAAAGGGCACTCATAAGGCTGACACAGAGCTTCCCCAGAAAGAGGATCACATCTCCAAGAACATTCACCTTCCCAATCCGAAGAATGTTACTTATGATCAATTCTGTTGCAATCTCAGAAGCTTTAAAGAAGCCTTTGCCTGTTATTGCAATCTGCAACAAAAGTACACGCCCTGTGAGAGAGAGAGAGAGAGAGAGAGAGAGAGAGAGAGAGCAAATGCAAATTCTGTTTCAGAGACTTTTCAAAGAACAGTATATTCAGCATTCTAGATTGAATGACCTAAACACTCGTTATTATGTGATGGAAGTAATCAAGTAGCATCTTCCGAAAGCTCTTTCTTTTCTAAATAAAATAGAAACTTCCGTCTTAAGAAAACATCAACTAAATTTACTTAATGAGGGGATAATATTAATGTTAATAAGTAATATCAGCAGGGTAGTAAGTTTTCATTTACTTTCTGTGCATTATTAAGTTTTCATTTACTTTCTGTGCATTATCTTTCCTTTTTCTGGCCCTGGGTACTAATCCCCCAAAGTAGTGTCCAATGATAGGCGACCAAACACTCCACCACACTGTTGAAAATACACACACACACACACAAAAAATGGACTTCTGATTGTGGTGGCAGTAGCAAGGTGAACAGTACCAGGAGAATCACGAGCTGAAGTATCTGCAACAAGCTCTTTAAACTTAAAATGCTTTCTAATTTAAAGAGCTACGTCTTAAAAATTGTCTCCAATAGCCTCTTCAATTTAATATTTTAACATAGAGAGCGGTCTACCTCTCCAGATCTAGAGAGCCAAACTCCCTCTCTATAATTAAATCAACGCATGTTCAAATGCCTCATTTTTGTACTATACATATTATACTTGATTTGATTAGTAATTGATCATAAATTAAACTTGGAAAAAGTAAAATGAAGAACTAAAATAGAAAGCATTTCGGGCTGTGTAAAAAAATTGTATTATTTAAGTTTAAAGATGCTCTCTGTTTAATCCAAAATGCTCTTATAGAAGTGTATAGACCTTGAGTTGTGGGAAACTCAGTTTCGGGAATGAAATTGATAACCATATTATATCAGAATAAGAGTACGAACCCATTAGAAATAGCATTCCAACCTAAGATCTAATAACTTAAGCTAGTAAATAGGGCCACAAGTATATCATTAACTAAGTCTTTTAACCAGCCTCCCGACATGGGCATTTATTTTAACCTGTCAGTCCTAATATGTGAACAATTCATTTTAAATGGGAGGCAGCAAGACTTGAATGAGATGAAATGTGAACATTTTAAGTCACAATGGGCTTTGTGTTCAAGTCTCATTGGCACACATTTCAATGAAATGATTAGCATTGAAGGGAATATTTGAATGTATATATTGTCTTTCTAAAAGTTTTAGCTTTTGTATAAAGTGGTTCACTAATCCAGTACAAGCCAGTGACACTGCGTGGGAACTTCAAGGTGAGCTTAGCGCAAATAGAATGCCAAATGCCATCTTAATTTAAAATAAAGTACTATGGACTCACCATGATGTAAGCGTTACGGTTCACAGATTTGATTGTCCAGCTAATGCACCTCAAGCAACCCTGTGAAGAGTTATATACCATCTTGCCAAGCCAGCTTCCAGGCATAGACTTTACAAGTTTAAGCCTGCGGCGAAATGCTTCAAGTAGAAACCGAATTGATTCAACAAATGATACAATCAGTGAACCAAGTGCGACAGATCCAAGACTAAAACGTACAAGCCGCTTCATTGATGCGAAAACTGGAAGAAAGGGGATCTCCGGCTGCGTTTGCACACAATGCATATTTATTATGAGAAAGAAGTGAGAAAAGTCTACAGAGCATAACAAATACTGATAAATTCTAATTCTACATAAAGCAGCTGAACAAGATTTGAAGCATGAATAAGCCACTCCTTATTGTCAAAGAGAATAACTTTAAAACTATATGATTGCTCAAGTGGCTTACCGATGTTTCCCCTCGAGCCCAATAATATGAACCAACAGAACCAGCAAGCACAGTTGAAGAGCATGCTATGAAAAATTGGGTGGCCCAATAGCCACCAAATAGGTGGAAAATAATTGCTGCGGCAATATGATTAGTGTAATGGAGCCTATAACCACAGCATTGGTCACAGCTCACCCTTTTCACTTTGAGATCATATGCGCAGCAATTAGCACTGCAGTCATTCTGAAGCACTGTGCCAGAACTAAAAAGATGGAGAGCAGCTGAAATCCAGAACATAAAAAAGACTGCAAGTATGAAATATGGTATAACTGGGAAAAATATTAATGCCTGGACTTCTCCAATGACCTTTGCAGCCACCTACGGTATAAATTTCAACTGATTAGAACAGTGTTCGTATAAACAAAAGGAGAAAGAGATGCACACTATTGCAAGATAAACAAAACAGTTGAAAAGCTACATAAGCAGGGGCCGTGAAGCAATCACATGATTAGGTTGGATAACATAAAAGATTTTAATTTCTGTTTCTTCGTTAAAACATTATTCACTGTAGAATTCACTCTAGCAAACATGCCATAAGTATGTCGGATATTTATTTGGAAATCATGCCTTGAGGACGGATGTTGCCATAAGGATCCGACGGACTATAGCAATAGATGATAGGAAAGAAACAATCATCACAACGGTCATGACAACGGCGGCCAGGTGGAGATGACCTATTTCCTGGACAATGCATAATCCATGTCAAAAATAGCAGTATCAGGTAATTTATCAAGGCAATGACAACATTGTGAATTCAGGATCTCACCCTTGCAGATAAATGATAATATGGGTCATGTTCACCAATGATTGGAGAGATGGCATCATTCCCAATCCATCCAGCTAAAGAGCATGAAAAAATGCAATCAATTACGTAGTCTTGAATCTAGCAGTCAACATAAATTCAAGCTCATATAACAGTAATTAGGGAAATGAACTTGAAATTGCACTTTAACATATGACAATTGCAAACCCCAACAGCACCACCACCAAAATGCCTATCAATGCTGCTCAAAGGGCTACAAGTAATAGTATCTCTTCTACAGTAATGCAAAACGCATTTGACTTCACAAAGTGAATATCTTGTTATACATAATTATTATCTCTGCTATGCACGATCAGCAATTTCCTAATATATTGGTTCAAGACTATGAAGGACTCAAATTAGAAGTCAATGATCTCCCCCAATGAACAATGCCCTCTAACCGTTCAAATTTTACCTAAATAACATAAGGAATTTGATATCCCAGCATCTAAGAGATTCCAATTAGATAAATCCCGAAAATCCACTAACAAGAACAACTTGAGAAGATGTCCTAACCTTTCAAGTAATAGAACATTGTCACTGATACAGTAAGAATATTAAAAAGAACGACAGTTATCCATGGCATTCCAGCAACAAAATGGCGAATCATCAAAAGCCAGATAATTGATAAGAATAGTGGTACAAGTGCTCCACAAACAAGCAACACGGGCCACGCTTTTCCAACATCAGCCACATATCTCTGCAAAACAAAACAGAAAAGACAAGTTTTCAGTATGCAAAACACTTAGTCCAATGATAAAGGATAAGCAGTATATTACAAAACAATAATCTTTATAGCATTCCAAGCAGTCTCTAATTTGTAGTTAGATACTTAAAACAGCATCTTATGATGATAAAGGATAAGCAGTATATTACATAACAATAATCTTTATAGCATTCCAAGCAGTCTCTAATTTGTAGTTAGTTACTTAAACAGCATCTTATGACTTCATATCTTCACCAAAATATTGAAAATTATATTAGTAGATTTTATATTGTTAGAAGATATGCATAAACATCTTACCGAACATCAGCATCATAGAATGATACCAATTGCCAAGCATTCTATTGTTTTTCCAAGGTATGAAATTGACATATAATGTGCTCCGAACCGAATGGATAATACATGTATGATTTTCTAATGATGGGAACGCAAGACTCGCATATTCAAATATTATTGAATGTCATTTTCTTGCACATGGTAGCAGGCTTTGGAATTCATAGACATCCATTATACCTTTAGAACTGCAGACCGAGAGTTAATGGTTCTGTGGATGGCTTTGTCAACTGCAATGTTCTCTATAACAGTAACTCCACCCATCTGCTGCCAGTGCCTCAAAGACACATTCGACGCACGAGCGATAAGCTGGCAGGTCCAGTATACTGACATGATGAAGTTAACATATATTAACAAAGAAATGCTGTCATAAACAATTTATACACGTCTGGGTAAGTACTAAGCAAGATAGACATTGTTACGCTCTTCCGATCTATTTTATTTTCCTTCTTTTAACATTGGGAACGATATGTAATCCTCCCTACCAAACCAACAACCTAGCAGTAAAACTGAAGGAATAGAATGAGTGGTTAAGCAAAAATAACCTGTAACATGGAACCTAGTTTCTCCTCATTATTGATAATTTCTTGTCCAAACAGTCAATTCTAGGAATCATAATTACCGTTAACACTGGGAAATATAACTGGATAACAAGGACCCTGAAGCTGGAGAGAAGTGTTTCTAAGCTCAGGAGTAAGCTCCGCAAAATAATCATAGTTTCTATCAATCCAGTCATCAACTGAGATACGAATATCTCCTTCCGGATAATCACAGACCCAATTCAGTGAATCTTCCGACGGAATGGGACAATCCATTAAGCAAATGCTCCGGGCATTGGAAATATGAAATTTGCTGTCCTTTAAACCACTTTGGTAAACCTGATTAGGGTTCAACCAGTATCTGAGTTCCAATTCGCGGAGATTCGGATTGGCATGTCTGTCACCGCACACATTCCCTTTATAGTCCAGTCCAAAATTTAGCCTAATAAACCATAGCATACGGGTAAAAACAATTATAAACGAATGACGAGCAGATAATTAATTCAGAAGAAAGAACGGAAAAGCATGAAACAAAATTTATGATATTCAAGAAAAACCCATAATCAAAAGTAGAATATGCGTCCTAATGGACCAAGAATTGTTTAGCTTTTCTTGTTGTCCATTAACATTTATAACTTGTCAATTACATGAGGCGCAGAGTCAAATGAAACTTCCTCAAAATGGTAAAGAACAAATTCACACCGAATCTCTGGCATAGATTTGACAAAATCCACATAATTCAAAGAGATAAACAACCAATCTGCAGTCCCTTCCTTCAATTTCTGGGAAAAGCATCCTTAGGAGATTTGAGAGCTAGAAAAAATTGCCTCAATTGCCCCCACCCCCAACCCCAAAAAAAGCCCACAAAACCCTCAAGTATACAGATTCATGTTTTATTCAAGAGATCAAAAAAAAAAAGGGGGACTCCATTTTTCTTGCAATGTATAAGAAGAAAATAAACAGATCAGAAGTTCGAAAAGTAAAGCAGACCATTTAGGGAATCTTTAAAATGGAAAGAAAAGAAAAGCAAGCGTCTTTTCATGTTTATGTACCTCAAAGGATTCCCTAAATTGAAACCAAAGCTGGAATTCACAATCATTGCCACCCAGAAGCCAATGAACAACACAAGAAACGCCACATCTCTGCATTTCCTGTTATGCTTAATGATATCACCATTCCCACCCCCCATTCCAGCATTCCCATCACTTGAAGAAGGGTACCTCCCTATCACTGGCCCCAATGGCCCTCTCATCTTCACCTCTCTAATATCTGCTGCGACTTTATTGGAGGGAGAAGCAAACAACAGTACGTCAGTACCTCTCTCTCGCTCCCTCTCTCTCTCTCTCTCTCTCTATGTACAAATGTATATATATGGCTGTATGTATATGTTGGATTTGAGGGGTTGGAGGGTACAGTAGTAGTGGCGGAAGAAGAAGCAAAATAAAGTGTGAATACAGTGAAAGCGACCAGAGTCCAACAGGGGTTTGTGGGAATATGTATATATTTTTTTGTACTTAATTATTTTAAGTAGAAATGCATTGAATTGTTGAAAGCAGCTTTCTAGCTATTTTATTTGGATTATTATATTTTTAATTATTGCTATGGTATGCATAATTGTACGTTGTAATTTGTAACACAATTCAAGCCTATGCGCAAGTGCAATGGCTACAGTATCAAATTTCCAATTTGCCTCTTTTTCTTTTCCCTCGTTTTTCTTTCTTAGCGGTCAAATCCTAATTCCTAACAGCGTGATCTTAGGAACTTTATTAAACTCAAAAATCTTGTCAACACCCTTTAAGGTCCGTTTGATTGTAAAGATCGAAATTGTATCGAAAAAAAATATTTTCGAAGTAATTGAATTACTTAAAATTTATTTTTCTGAGAAATGTCAATTACACGGTTTTAATTGACCTAGTTCTCTACATAGAAATCATTGTTTTTTTTTTCATCTTTTAGTGTTTGATAACCATTATTTTTTTATGGAAATAATCTTTTTTTTTAGTTGAAGACAATTATTATTATGGGTTTTTTTTGAAGAATTATTATTATTTAATAAAAAAACACTTTTCTATACAATTTGTACATTTTCCCCCATGAAAATTAATTATGCCTGTTAATGTATTTTTTACATTTGCCAAAGATACACGAATACTAATTTTGACCTCGACAGATGTTTACATTTGGGACCAAATCAAATCACGACGATAATTGACAAATTTACATAGAAAACTAATTTTTAGAGTTGAAATCATTTAGCCATGTTTGTCTAGGCTTAAAACGTCAAAAAGTGGAAGAGAGAGAAGAAAAAAAAGGGGTAAAAGTGAATACTGAAAAGAAAATAACATTGACAAAAATATTTGGTTTGTTTCGAAATCAATGGAGATCCCACTTTTGTATGGAGCAAAAATTTTAGGATTCAGACTAATGGGTAATATTTGAAACTATTTACAAATTTACACTCGTAATTTGAACAAATCTAAATAACAGGTACTTTACTATTTTAATTGAAATCATTAGATAATGTAAAATTAAAATGCTTGTAATATATTGAAAACTAAGGTAGGAATCTTGACTCTCTTCTTTTTCCACGTATAATAGTAATAACAACAGTAATAGTAAGAAGAAAATACGTCAACGAGACCTTGCCAAATTGGCCAGGCTGAGATCTTTAAAATTTGAAGTTCAATTCGCACGAGTTGTGTGAATTTTTTCAACTATTATGTTGGTTTATTGCATTTGGGTTTTTGAGATGTTATTCTATAAATAAAAAATTTATACAGCTTATACTGTAAATTGTACTTGTACCTCTATTTCATAAAAGTAGTCAAGTAGTTATTTTCACATAAATTAAAGAGTTATTTGAAGCTTTTTATTTTTTCTCTTTATAAATTCACATATTATGATTTGACTGTTGATTTGATAAGTACTCAATAATCACTATACATTTTAAACTTTAGTTAAATCTCCAACACTCATTTCCACTCGTTATAAATTCCCTTTATAAATTCAAAAAATAAAGAGCTTCAAACAAGCTCTAAGAAACAAGAGTTAATATAGTTAAAATATTAAATTTTATCTTATTTTTTCATATATATACACAAATCTCATTAATTATTTGAAATACTTTCAATGTATAGATAATTGAATAACAATAATTAATTAGATACACATATGAAAATAAAACATTAAATACATACTTAATATGATAAGTGGATTTTCTTTTTGGGACGAAAGATAGTAAGATATAATGAATGGAAAAATTTGTAAATTTAACTGTCAGAAAATAGTGGTCAAACCAAATATTATTCACAGAATTATTATTGAAAAAAAATAATGAGTAATAAAATAATATCTATCATTTATGCATGTGTTTTTTTTGTTGAGTTTTGGTAGCCACGCCGAGTCAGTGAGCCGTTTGCAGACTGGAAAGTGATGGCTTAAATAAATTAAATTAAATTAAATCTAAATAAAATGATACATCTAACAAAATCCAAATAAATAAAAATCTAGAAACGCGGCGTTTAAACAGCAAAAATGGAAAAAGGAGTGCGTTGAGTGTGTGCCTAATTCTAATTCGTGGGTCCCTCCCCTTTTGTCTTTGTCTGATTCCTTTCTCCTCCTCGGAAGCGTAACCGTGGGCTTTTATTCTACAGCCCATTTTTGGACCATTAACAACTATTTTATTTTTTATTATATTGCCATTATCATTAAAAACATAAATTCCAAATCACTACATATACATATACATACGTATATATATATATATATGTATTTTTATTTGCCTCTAGATCTTTGTCTCCTCTAGACTAGATTTCAATTGGGATCCTACCCTGTAAATAATTCTTACATAATAATAATGAGTTGGAGAAGCTATATAATTAATTATAAGACTAAATTTTAAGTCCTTGAGAATTTGAAGATAATTGAAGCACGGACACTTGAGCCTCGAACTTAAATGAAACAGATATACCTTGTAAGAGTATATATCTCCAATGTAAGTATGGATATGAAGAAAATGTAGAAAGTGATAAGAGAAAAGATGACTAGATGAGGAAAAAATTGGAAAGAAATATACAAAAAATGAGATAAGAAGAGTGAGAAAGAAAAAAGCGAGAACGAAATGAAAAATAATAATAAAATAGTATTAAAGAATATAAAGAAGTTTTTTTTGGGGGGAGGGGGGTGGAAGAGAGAAAAGTAATTTTATAAAAGTGACCCAAAAAAAAATGAGATTCACTGGAATCTCTCTCTCTCTCTTACCTTTTTAACATTCTCTCTTAACATCTCTCTCTCTCCCCCCTTTTTAACACTTTCTCTTAACATTAACATTAGAGATGTTTGTGATATTCCCACTTAAATGAAGCGCATGCCTTATCTTACTGAAAGGGTAAACCACTCAATGAAGTCAGATACATCATGTAAGGTAATCTGCCGCCCACACATATATAACTAATTTTCACAATTCCCACACTACAACCAAATCAAAGAGCCAATCTAGTAGACCTTAAATTTAGATGTCTCAAGTTAGATTCTCCTGTATGAGAATTTGTTCTAATTGTTATAGATTTCTTTCTACTTATTATAGAGTTAGTTCTCTGCGCCATACTTATGTAGCACTTATATATATCCATGCACATTTATACTGTAATTACACTATCCCAAAACAAAGAGAGAGAGAGAGAGAGAGGAAACTATCTCATTGAGAAAATAATGGGCAAAGTGATGCAAAAGCAGTTGTATCTACGTCGATGATCATGTTGGTTGTGGAGCAACAGCTGAGAAATGGCAGTTCCCCTTATTGAAAAGCAAGCATTCTATTACGATTTTAATACACATCACATGTAACAATCTACCAACTCAAAAATTTTCAATTACCACACCACCGGAACCAAGTAAAATTTGTACCACCGCGGACAGCAAACGGTGCCCCTTTCTCCAAAAGGAAAAAGAGTCGAACTAAAATCTATGTTTCTTTGCATAAAACTTCTAAAGCTACTAAGATAATACAAGATCCATGTACAGTATTATGATCCATAACTTTGATATTGTAGCTAACTCCTTACATGGCAACGTCTGGATCTAACCTTCTCTGAATAGCAGCTGCAGCCTGTAGATTAAAACTAGTTAATGGACGAATGAAAATGGAATAAGGATCATTTTGTCGATGTGTTTCAAGATCATCCTCACCTCATAGTTCCCAATCTTGTATTGGTAAGCCATTTCTTCCTTGAGTCGGGCTTGTTCCTTCATTGCTTGAGCCTATGAAATGAAATCAATGAAAACCAATTAATTGACTTGCACTTATTGATATCTGGAAACTAATACTGCTTATGCAAAAGAATACCATTCCACTCTGCATGGAGCGCTTTAAAGCTTCCACTTCTTCTTCCTTCTGTCTTTCACGTTCTTGTAGAAGTTCTAGCCTGAAAAGGTATATAGCCAAGAATTAGAAAAATGCAGAATTCCACTGCCACAAACAGTGTGCTAAAATGGTAAAGCAAGCATATGGGGTGTTTGTTGACAACTGCATAATTTCAACTGATCTTTAATTGCAGTAAATGTGGGAAATAAAATGGGTTTTCTTTTTCCTTTTATTATTATTATTATTATTATTATTATTTATTATTTTTTTTGGGTGGTGGTGGGGGGGGGGCAGGGGGGTACAGAAAGTGGTGGCATCTCCAAGCTAATATGTAAATGGAGGAAGTGGCACTGGTATTAATCAATTCTTGGTTCAGAAAGACTGAACAGAGAAAGATAATGGAAGAAAGTGAATAGATGGTCTGGAAGTCGACATCGACATCCTCTATTTTTAATGGCCTGTGTACAGAAGGAACCATGGGAGATACTCTAATTCTCTTGTCCCTTTCTCGATCCTAGAAGCCATTTTCAGGAGAACAGCGTGAAGAAAATTGTATGGCAGTAGCTCTATATTTGGTTCTAAGATGAAGCCTGAATTAAAGGAATCAAAGAAATTTCTAAAGACGAACTCATGAATGCCGAACTAAATCTACGAGCAAGCACGCAACATATGCTGACAATCTAGACTTACCTTCGCTGCTCTTCATCATTAAATATAGTACGTTCTGTTTCCGGAGCTTTCTTGACACCTTTTTTGATTTCCTTCTCTATTTTACGTCGATAATAAGCATCAAGGCCATAGTATCTGCAGCCATAAAACACATAAAACTCTTGGCTTAAATATCACCACACAAAATAAACGGTCGGTTGAGATTAATATCTATACTACTTTTATCCTTGAGGAACTAAGTTATCTGGAAACAGCAAAGAATGTTCACTAGAAGACAAGTTTTTTGGTAACATGTTCTTCACTTCTTCAAATAAAAAGTTGCACCTAATAAAAGCTCTGGCAGACATTGTACGATACATGCCCACTTATATATAATGAACTACAGAAGCCAATAAATATATAAACATCAAACTCCAGGACCAAATCCTCTCGTTCCCTTAAAATGAATAATTATATAGAAAGAATCATGGAAGGGACGCTAAGACATAAGAATGATAAGAAAAGCTAAATAAACTGTAGTTATAGTGAAAAGCACACTAACTTTTTAGATGGAAAGGTAGCTGTATTATGATCTTCCATGAACCTGCACATCACAGCCATAGAAGTTACAAGTTACAACATAAATAAGAGAAATACCCTGAATTTAATTCATGCCCAAAAATTGAAATCAAATAATTTACTCACTGTTTGAACATTTGCTTCTCTTCCCAATTAGGTAGACTTTCAAGGTTCACCTGTTAAAAAGAATCCATCAAAATATTCAAGGCAAGAGCAAGTGTGCAACTTTGCAAATACCCAAAGATAATAGGCAAAGCTTGCTGGCCTCAAAGAAATGCATATTCAAGATAAGCACCAACTAGCATAAATCAATATTCTCAAGTCACTTCCAAAAAGTACAGTGTAGGGAAGCAGATGAAAGAGAATTTTCAACTACAAATATGTCAAATGCTTAACACGTGTCATGGGAGGAGGATCCATATATCTTCTGAAAAGAAAAGGGCCCAATAATTAAAAGAGTCAAAATGGAATACGCTCTTCCGATCTCTGATAACCATGCAGTAAATTCCGGCCTTTTATTCCTACAAGAAACCAAGGTAATCAACAAAAATGCCTACAAAGTGGAGCAGCCATTTCTTTTATAAAAGGACTTAAAAGGAAACAAGCAACATAAAGACAGGAATTACTCGTATTCATTACAGTTACGCTATAGACTACATTTTGCACTTACTAAAAGGTCAAATGTCACCGAATAAGTAGTGCATGCACATCAAAATTTCTCCAATTTTCCACTTAAGATCGATCAAAGAATTATTGATATCAATAAGACCTATCGGCACAGGATTCATCTTAATGTATGATATTGATCATCAAGAGACATTTACCCCAACAGCTAAGTTAATACAGTACCTTACTAGCCTTAGCTTCAAATTTCAAAACTAACCACAAAGCTATATGCAGAAATGTTTGAGTAAGCAGAAATGTGAGTAAGAGGCATGCACGACTTCAGGATTTGAAGCGGTCAGCACAATTCAGAAGCCTTGCTCAAGAAATTCATGCATGGCCTGCTACACAGTAGACACATGGTTTATAGGATTTACATTTCTGCTTGAAAGAGGATAGATCCAATGCCAGTCCAGTCACATATATGTTAGAAGGCAGAGTTGTAAAGCTATAAGCATGGTTGTTATCATCTGAGCTAATAATGTGATGGGAGAATGGCCTAGTTGAATTAAGAATACTAAGGAATTTATTACTAGAAATTTTGAGGTTGAAAAAATTGAGGAGCTCAGATGCTTCCTTGGAACATAGGTTGCAATACAAACTATAGGATGTTACTACACAAAAAATAAACCTATGAATTCCACTTGGGGAGATATTACAGCAAGTTGATATATTCAACTTATACCATCATCGTGATGCAGAGGCTTTTTAAATATTTCCAATCAACATATGCATGACTCAAATGAGGATTGCATGAATTTATTGGTGAAGATCTCGATACCTCTTATGATAGTGTGAAAAGGACTTGACTATGGTAATCCGTAGAAATCAAATTATACACAAATGTACATTGGACAAGTCCATAATGTAGTAGTTACATATAATCAGTACACTTCGTTGGAGATAATCTAGTACGGAGCATAAATAGATAACATGAAGTGGTAAGATCAAGTGCCGAAGCAGAACTTTGATAAATAGTTTGGGAACTACTGTAGCTTAATTCTCTATAAGGCAACTAAAATTGAAGAGCAGTTGGATACTTCACTTAGAGTCATGTTCATATGGTAGAACTAAAATAAACATAGGGAGATAGGCAATTCATTAAGAAAAAAATAGAGAGCAACCACACTTCATGAAGACAATTTGTGGGTGCTCCTACAAAAGGTATATCAAGAGAAAATTTAACTTTCTTAAGGATGTTTTCTTTGGCTTCCTCATATTCTAGTTGCTGAGTATTCTTTCTTTAAATACCACGCAACTGCTGAGACAATACATAGAAAATTACATTATTCTCTTCACCAACAGCAGAAAGATTTAAAAGGAATAGTTGAAAGCGAGGAAAATTCTGATACTGTGATACTCGCGTATGATAAAATTGTACATACAGAAGTTTCAACAATGGTTTTTGGGCACATGTCCTAGATGAATAAAGTTACAAAGGCAGTTCCTTAAAACTTTCAGAATAAAATCTTGACGACTGCACTAGCCATCCTCCCCATAAATGGTATCATGGACCTCATGCAGCAGTAACATTGTTTTACAACTTCTGAGTGCGCAGGTGACTAAGGATATATATTAAACAAAACATAAAGGTCATTGTTGCAGGAAAATTCATGCCAAGAAGCCTACAAAAGCAGTAAATAAAGCTTTCACAACAAAATCCTGACTGTCGACAAACCATCCCTACCAGGATGATATCATGGCCCCAGAAGGCATTAATCAGCATGCTACTAAACCCTAATACAGAACATATGATTTATTGCCTATGAGTTCACGAGACTTAAGATACTATGTCAATAACAGCATAAATCAGATCCTTGTTACGGTAAAACTCAAGGTACTGAGCACATAAGAGAAGCTTCCTAGAACTTGAAGTATTCATTCACCGTTTGGCCATAGACAACATGGATATCATCATTCTACAGAACCTTACAGCAGAAACACATAATAACCTACCTTTTGAGCATGCAAGAGACCTAGGGAAGCCCTATCATCCTTCCAACAAGGACAATAATATTATGGCCCTAGACAGCAAGTATCAACAAGCTGCTAAGCCCTAAAGCAGAAGGGCATAATTCACTACTTTCTGATTACAAGTGGACCCAAGCATACACTACAAAAAACCAGCATGGATTAGATACTAGGATGCGACACAACAACCAAGTCATCCTCCATCAAAATGTAAAAGATATGTTTGTTCAGCTATAGCCGTTATGGTTTTCTATACAGTAACACCACTCAAACTCCTAATTTATGCCTTTGCAAATATCTGCCCGTGCTAAATAACAATTTAACCAGAATTTCCACCACCATGTTGGCCAAATATTTCAAATTTTATCACATACAAACTAATTTCCACTTATTCGTGAGCGTAACAGACCATAAGAAAAATAGTATTATCATGATGTGAACACAAGAATCCATTTACGTGAAGCTGAATGCTCAAAATTTCTACAGATAAAAATAATCTTGAAGATAAAGAGATTAGACGCAACACCAAAACACAATCTCACAGGAAACTAAAAGATACTAAGTAGAGTAGCAAGAAGCATACCACATATCAGTTTCTCTAATGATGCCATATTTTCCCCAGGAATTAGTCACAGCGCCTTTCTTCCCTTTCTCTTTCTCTTTCTTCTTTTCCTTCTTTTTCTTTATTCTTTTCTTCTCTTCTTCCTTTCTCTTCCTCTTCTTCTCCTTCTCCTTTTCTCTCCTCCGTCTTTCCTTCTTATCCTCTCTCCTCTTTCTCTCTTTCCTTCTGCGTCTCCTCTCATACTCCGAATCCGAGTAATCCGAGCTATCCGACTCAGACTCCGACTCCGTATGGCTAGAATCATCATAATCAGAGGACGAAGAGTAGGAATCACTATCTCTCGACCGTTTCCTCTTGGAGCTGGAGGTTCGAATTGTATGCTTCTTCTTCCTTCGTTTTCTGCTGCTCCCAGATTTTCGGGCTCCATCTTCCGATTCTGAGTCTGAATCTGGATCGGGTTCCGAATCGTATTTATGCCTGTCGCGTTTATCGGATGGAGATACTCCATTTCTGTCTTCCAGAGCTTCGTTTCGATCCTTCGCCATTATTAGTCTGAGGTATCGATTATCGAAGAGAACTTGCGTGAATCGGGGCCGCTTTTATTTGCCGTAAAATCGCCCTTGTGGTGCTTCTGAACAAGACACGCCAGTTGCAATGCGACTTCACAGTATACTCATTTGGTCCTTATCAATTATTCAGTCCACTCTATTTTTTCACAAAAATTAAAATTATACTCCCTTCATTACAAATATATATAGTCCAATTTTAATTTTTAAAATGTCAAAAATATATAGTTATTTTTCCATATTAAAATGTCTAATTTAAATTACTGTATTGATTTAACTTCGTCTAATACTTTAGTTATAACTATTAATTTTGAATTTTACTTAAATATGGGCAAATTAGAAACACATGAAAAAATTGCATTTCCAATATATTTTTAAATCTTCATTATTAAAAGTAAAGTAGTTATACATTTGGACATTGATTATGATTATATTTAAAAAAAAAACACAGTTATAATCTATACTCCTAATTTACTCATGTTTAATTTAATAAGTAGAATTCAAATTAATAGTTATATCAATTAAAATGATTTAATGTCATACGGCCATGTGACATGTATCAGGGCTAGCCACATGGTTGTGATTTCCCTGCCCTGATGCATACAACATGGCCATATGACATTATACGACACTGTATGTATGATGCTAGAATGTAACTAGTTATATCAAAATATTAAATAAGGTAGATGCTTAAAGTAAGGGTAAATTTCACAAAATGTCCCCATTCTTTGTAAAATAGTAACAATTTCACCTCTAATCTTTTTTTAAAGTTGTAGGTCCTCAACCTTTTAAAAATATGCATAAAAGGTTCCTGCATCCTATTTTTGTCAGGTTTCATTGTCTATTTTTTCAATAAAGACAATTTTACCTTTTATTTAAACTAAAAAATTAAGAACACAAAAATTTTAAAAATTTATTTTGATCTTTTTATCGCTTTCTCTTTCACACGCTTATACATATTCATCTGTATATCGTTTTCTTATCTACAAACTTAACACAAGTTATATATATACACATTGATCAATATATTATCTTTTCTATTCATTTACCTAATCAATTTAGGTAATGAACTCTCTGAAATTTAAACCTAAATAAGAAATAATAATTGAGATGCGATTGATTTTCAAGTCATAAAATTTGGAACGATTAAAAATCTATGAATTTCCCTATGAAAAATCTGGAAGTTTGAATTAGGTTTAAAAAAAAAAGGAGGATTTTTTCCCATTTTATTTCCACTACAACCATTTTATTCCAAATTTTTGCATCTACATATAGTTAAAAATGAGAGGTAAATCCCTTTTTTATTATCGTTAGAGGCAACTTAAGTGGATGCCTTAACTTTCCCCACCCCCAAAAAAAAAAAAAAATGGTATGGTAGTACTTGATGGAAGTTATGAATAACTAATTGGAGAAAGCAATATATTTTTTCATTATTTTATTTAAATCTTTTGGATTTTTAAAAGGTTTTTGTACTAATTTTCTTTCACTTCATACGAGGGTAAAATGGTTCTTTTTCAAGTATGTAGATGTGAAAATGGATAAATATTGCAAATCCTACCTTTTGCGCTTATTTTTGAAAGGTTGAGGACCTACAACCTTGAAAAAAAGGTTGCTGATAAAATTGTTACCTTTTGCGAAGTTTGGGAACCTTTTGTGAAGTTTACCCTTAAAGTAATAATGTAAATAAGACTTTTCAATGAAAAGTGAACTATAAATTTGGGACAATCTAAAAAGGAAAGGTGGATTATATATTTGGGAGATATGAGTACTTTGTTTGCATCAAACGTATTTCGGACTTCAATTTTATTTTAGACAAAAAAACCAAGTGGATTGCAGCTCTATCGGGGTAAAACCTTAAATGTTTGGCAAGAAAGGAATGATATTTTGGGAAAGAATGTAATGACATAAAATGTAATATCTCGTAATTTTAACCCTTATTTGTATTACGAAATTTAGGGTAAATTTTTTCGAAAAATTCTAAATTGAAAATTGGAAATTCTTTGTTGTGAACGTCCAGATGAAGGTATGCATGCATTCCAGAGTCAATTTAATCAATGCTCATCAAACTTCACTTCATATTACTACTTGCTCATTCAACTGTATAATATATATTATTGTTCATCCATTTATCTCAATTTGTTCCCATCCATCATCGTCTTCATTTCCATCCATTTATACTAACAGAATAAAACACGTGGCATATAACATCGTTAAAACACGCCATATAGACAAAAAAAAAGTATAGTCAAACAAGAGGTAATTCCTACACGACGCTCTTCCGATCTAATCCAAATTCCAACATGTAATAATTGAGGAACGTCCCCAAATTACGTGAGAACCCTAGCTCATTTGGCCTCGATGAATGCTACCATCCTATTAACGAAAATCAATTGCAATAGTAAAATATGGTGTTTTGATGATTCACACATGGGTCATTTCAATTGTTCTTGCTACTAGGAAAAAATACAGAGAAAAATGAATTGAGTTGTAATTAGTTGTAATTTTCTGAAGCGATCTATTTTCATGGCGCTTTTGATGCAATGTCAAAAAAAATGAAATTAGGGCTTGGCATCAGATCCTAGAACTCGCAAAACTAACCCTACCGACCCGACTTGAGTCCAATGGGGTCGGGTGGGTTAAGTGGCCCAGTGGGTCGGGCTCTAGTGGGTGAATGTGGAACCCAGCTCGGTTGGAACCTGCTGAACCAGTTAAACCCGACCTGGAAAACCCAAGTCAAGTTCGACCCGAGTTACCTTCTCGGATTCAACCCGATTTTTTTATTTTTTTCCTTATAAAAACGTGTTTTATTCTTGCTATTTAATTTTTCTTTTGACAATTTCATTAGACAAAGGCTCACCCTCACACGCAGTCTCCCACTCCCTCTCTCACGAACCCTAGACCCCAAAGTGAATTTCTCCACAGCTCCACCACTGGTCTGCCACTGGCACCACCGCTGCTGACGCTTCCGCTAGTGCTGCCCCTACCATCGCGCTGCTGCTCCTACCTAGCTGTAATTTTCATTTCTTGAGTCGAAAGCTTCCTCTGTTCAACATGGTCCTTCACCAGGATTGAACTTCTGAGACTCATTTGTATAAGTCTTTATAGTTGAAGGCCCGGGCTGCAGCTGATTGAATTTTTTCTTTAACACAAGAAACACAACATAAAATCAAAAGACAACAATTAGATTTAATCATTTAGTCTCTTTTCCTTTCCAGTTTCCACTGCACAAATTGGAGTATTGGATGGAACCTAGCCCTAAATTCCTTTATTGGTTGTTGCCGTTAAGCTGACCCCTCCATCTCCCTTCGACCCTCCTTTGCCACTGCTGTTGCTACTGCGGCCACGCTGTTTCCCTTCTTGCCGCCGTTGTCTCTGTCGCGCTGCTGCCTGCTTTTTCTCCTCTTTTTTTCCCCAATTTTGTCTTTGAATTTTTTGTTTATGGAATAAGTCAAATGACAAACTCAGAAATGTAACTTCTGTTCTGAAATTTAAGGTAAAAAATGGGCTGAATTTTTTTTTTTGCAACAAATGGGCCGGTTTCAGGAATTTGGACATTTATTTAAAAAAAAAAAAAGAAATTGGTCCTTGTTGGTGGTTTTGGGCTAGCTCAAAGCCAGCCCAAACAGCCAACCGACCCAACCGGAGTCAACCCAAGTTGCCTCGGGTTTGCAAACCCAGCTGGTTCGACTCGGTTTGAAAATCTTCAACCCGACCGACTCGATGCCCAGCCCTAGCTAAAATCCTTATTTGCCTTTTTGTAGGCTGTACAATTTTGTCCATTTGGCATCTTTTAACGGTATCATATGTCATATCACATATCCATCTATCACATGTTTCTTCCGTTAGTTTATATGGATGGAAATGAGGCTAATGATGGATGGGAAATACATTGAGATAGATGGGTGAGCAATGAAATACATTTTATAGTAGAGGGAGCAAGTAGTAATATGCTGTAAAGTTTGATGAGCACTGATTAAATTTACTCGTACACTCCACTGCCTAATTTTTGCTATTAGGCTTTAATGTTTCATGTGTGTCTAGGCTTGGGCGTCGGACGGATTGGGTCGGGTTTGAGCCCAACCCGAACCTAACCCGACAGTGACTTAGGTTGAGTTGGGTTCATGGTTTTGGGCCAGTCCTGTATAAGCAAAAACAGCAACAAGCCCAATAAGCGCCCCCCAAAAAAAAGAAATTAGTTAAATCTCCCAAATAGGCCAGACCAAGCCCAATAGGCCCAACAGCACCTTTCTAACCCTAAAATAGCCCCAATTGCACCAGCCTCCACATTTGCATACTTGAGTATAGGAATGGCAACGGGGCGGGTATGCCTTCCCCCACCCCCGTCCCGTTTAGGAAACCCCCGTCCAGTACCCGCCCCATACCCGATTCAATCAGGTACGAGGTGGTGAGGTTTGGGCCGGTATGAGAAAAAACCTGTTACTCGCGCCATTAAGAAAATACTAAAAAAATTTAAAAAAATAAAATAAAAAATACATGAAAAACCATCCAAAATATCATACATTAAGCCCAAATTATCTATGTCATTTAACCACACATGACACATCAAATTTACAGTTATTTAAAGAAACTCAAATTTTGAATTATGTATTAAACTTAATTAAAAATTTAACATAAAGAACATTCGGTGGCCAAGGCATATTGATTTAACTTTGAGTGTAAGGATTTGAATCCTCACAGGCACTTCTCCTATACAATTTTTTTTTTTATAATTGAAAAATATGCTATCGGGTATTGGGTCGGGGTGGGGGCGGGTCGGGTCGGGTAGGCCAAAACCCGTCCCCTACCCGATAAGAGTTCGGGGCGGAGAATTTCACCCTGTACCTCCCAATACTTAACGAGGCCAGTTCCCGCGGTATCGGGTTTCAGGTGTAAAATTGACATTCCTACTTGAGTAGAGCTTTTTGGTCAATCTTGACAACATAAGCCAAATTAAACACAGTGCATTCACTAAAAGTGGAAGCGTTGAGAAAATAGTATATGGGTTTCCCATCTTTTGTTGATGATGGAAAGATAAGAATGGGATGAGGACGTCGGCAGCAGTGGAACGGCAGTAGCGGCGTGGCGCACAGGGGCAGGCAGACACTTAGCTGCTCGAAGGGGTAGCACCAATGATTACAGGACAGCGGCAGAAGCAGGCAAGCAGCATGGCGGTGGATCAAAATGGACGGCAGATCGGCAGTAGAGGAAATTAGAAATTTAGAATTGAGAGTCTAGGGTTCTTGTCAGTGATTGACACAGAGTTGTGAGAGTTCTGTGTGTATTGAATCTGAGTGAAATTGAAATTGTCAAATGACTCAAATGGAAAGTAATTACCAAACACGATTTCATTAAGGAAAAATATATATATAAATCGGGTTAGATCGGAAGAGCCCGACTTGGGTTTTCCGAGTCAGGTTACAGAGTTGACTTGGTTGAGTAGGTACAACCCGTAACCCGACTTGGGTTATCCATTTTGCATACCACGGCCGACCTGTTTACTCTCTTGACCTGACTCAACCAGACCTATAGCAGGTCGGATGGGTCGGGTTTTCAGGTCTACGGATCTAATGTCCAGCCTTATGTGTGTCACTTAAACTCAATCCCCTTGAGCCCAAAATAATAAAATATAGCTAAAGCCTCAAAATATTTAAGTCTCGTGTCTTATGCTTATCTTATGCTTCGGCGCTTAAAAGACACTTGTTAAGCATCTTGCATGATAGACACTTGGCTCAATTCTAGATTACACTTGTCCACTTTAGAGACCAACATTCTCTTGCACATTGTTTGAATGTATAAATCTGGACAATCTAAGGTCGACAACAGTAGTGGCCATATATGCACTGCTTATGCAAAGAATAAAAGCTTCTAATTGACTCTTTCTACATAAAAATCCCACTTTTGCAATTATAAAACTCCTATACACTATCTAAAATTTGGAGTAGCACTTTGAAGGGTATATCTTAGTCCAAAAATAAGCGATAAAGGTAGAGGTAAAAGCTGTGAACCTTAGTTATGGATGAAATTGAATATTAAGGCAATATGCCACAGGTATATATATATATTTCTACTTAATGCATACTTTGTAACTAAGATGCCTATAGTTTTGTTTTGCATTTTCACCAGGTTCTTGAAATGATAACACCAAATTATAGTAACTCGGATTGTGCACTTGTCAATGAACTCTTATTCTTTTGGCTCATTTAATCTTCCTTATTATTAGCTATTCTTGAATTCTTGATCATGAATCTTGATATTTATTACTATCAATCTCATTTGTGCTGTTTTGTTTTGTTTTGTTATGTTGCCATGAGAGCTCTAATTAGTCGCGTAGCTAGTTAACATTGTAAGGTACCGTGAAGTGCATGACTAAACTATTTATATAATTTTTCTTTTTTTAGAAAAATACAAGTAAAAAAAAAAAAAACATTGGGCCAAGGGGTTGGCCCCTAGGCCTACTCTGGCCCTCTTAGCTCATGCTGTCACTTGAAGTAAAATTGTGATTGCTTTTATTTGCTTTCCTATACTTGTGTTTACCTATGCAATTCAAACCCTCAACTTATCTTATCTCTCTGTAATAGGTAATCTTGCTACCGATGCACTCATGAAAGAAGTGTCATTGCTCCATATCAAGTATCATTTCGGGTATCCATCATTGTGTAAACTGATCTCTTCATCGAACTATGTTTGGTAACTCAATTTATAAACAACTCTATTTAAAACCAATTTATTAACAATCAGTTTATAAATGGTTAGCAAACACATTGTGATTTACAACACGTAGCAATTAGTATAACGGTGTATGCTTAGTCTGTGGTTCTTTGCAATCTGTTTGGGAGGTGCACAATTACATTATCGCTCGAAGTATGCTTTGTGATTTCTTTCACATACTTATTGACACGCCTAGTCCCAAGCCATTCTACTAGACCTGACACATGGTGTGCGCTGACGATGGATACCAGCTTGACCTGGACCCACCGTCAAGGCAAACTGAAACCTTGACTTTAAACTGTGTAAACTTCTGGACTAAAATGATTTTATAAAAATTTTGACAGAGCTTTCCCTGTAAAATGGACTTGTCCATCCTGAAAATATAAATCAACTTATCCAAACAAATCATATAAATTGAAGTAAATACGCATTTTCCCTCAATAACGCAATTCATCCCCCAATATATAAAATTGGAACACTTTTCAATACATTTAGATTCAAAACAATCATTAATACCAAAATGCATATGAAGAAATAGAATTATGTAGAGTTTGAATGATCTTGTAATAATAACTTATGAAAACTAATTTCCAACTATGATTAACGCATATATTAAAAGTGTAATGAAAATATTAAATTGATGTAATACAATGGTGGCTGGCTGGGAACTTCACAGGCAAACCGATAGATGCTCAAGCTCGATCCTACCTATAAGAAAAACATGATAAAATATATGAGCTGGTAACTCAGTGAGTAGATAAGTTCGCAAATACATATATATATACTTTTCGATATTATTTATTTCTGAAAAGTTGTTAAACTTTATAATACATAGATATAACTTAAAAGTTGAGAGTTATTGAATGTTTTGCAAACATTTTCTGAACTTGAAATATAAGTTTAAATATTACTAAAACTGCATGCCATGCTAATAGTGCTGAAACCATTTAAGTGCAAATAGTAACTTTTTGCTAAGAATACTGCAACTGAGTTTTAAACTGATATCTAAATTACATATTCTGAATACGTAAACTGTAACTGAATTCTGAAAACTAAAATATGAATAACTAGCTGAAAATTTATATAAATACTAATAACTAGGAAGTTTACACCAAAAGTACCGCTAAGCAGTAACACACATGTACAGAGTAATCTCGATGTACAAAGCATGCTACTCAGAACTGAGTGATACTGATCTCTGAGTAACTGAATAACTGGTCATACGCACGCGAGCAAGCCCCAAAAGCAAATATCATCATACACAGCGCAAAGCCTATGCATGCATGACGATGGTTCCCAAAGACCTGTATATAGCTAGTCTAACACCGTGGAACAAATCACACCGGTGCAGAGCGGGTAAAGATCACATAGGTACTTTGGTGGTTTTGAAAATAATCCTTACACTATGCTTTTCTCAAGAATCTTAGAATATGACATAATATGCTTTTATGAAATTCTTAACGTAATAAGATAACTATTTCATTTTTGAAATATCATTCTAAAGGTAATAACATGCTTAAACATTTTATGAATTTCATATATTACCATAATAATAAAGAAATCATGTTTGACTTTTAAAAGGTGAAACATTTAATTTGTTGTAATGAAAGCATGCTTAATCTTTGGAAAAAAAACATTTTTTTCCACTCACAGAGTTGAAGACCATAATGAGCTCGATTAGCATGCCTTTCCAACTAGCTCGTCATCACCTGGAGTCATAACATAACAAATCCAATTTAATATCCAAAGTCCTTGTCCAAACAAGAAATATAATTCCACTTTAACTCTTGGAATGAAAGTCACTTTTCATATTAAATTCCAATCATCTAATTTTGCCCATAAATTTCCAACTATTCTTCCACTTACAAATCTTGCGATGTCATATGTCGAATATCCAATAACATCTCGTCTAAAATAAATTCATCAACGATACAACAATCTAATTTCACTTATTTCACTTAATTGCTTACAACTTTATAAATCAACACATGTATTAACACATAAATTTCCCTTATGTCATAAACCATTTCTTTTCCTTAAGTTTACTTATTTCATTAACATATCATGTCCTCATCACCCATTGAGATTTACATATCAAATCATATATCCATAGATACTCTTTAAAATATATCATGTCATTATCTCATAAAATGCCCACTAATATTACCAAATAAAAAATTAGCCACATAAATAAAATTCTCATAAACTTTTGCCGTCAAGGTTCACCAAATATGAATCATTTAATTAATCCTAATAGATTTTGTTTCCAACTTATACCTTGTTTCCAACACATCATATTCCTACATATCAAATAAAATCGACAGCATACCTATAGAACTCAAAATCCCATTTATCCACTTATCTATTCACATTTTACTTATTTCCATTCCTTCTTCATTAATAATACATAAAAGCTCAAACATCAAATATATTCATTTCATAATAGTTTTCCACTTTAACATTTTCACAAACACCTTCTATACATGTCCATTTATCTTCAATCACTTCACACACTTTAGCTAACAAATCATATAAATTCCATGAATTTAAAGCCCAAAATCAGCCTTAATTTACCTTTCTTAAACCCATATTAACACCATCAAACTTCATAACTTCCATAATAATTTTATGTATTTTTAATTCCCTATCCATTAACACAAATTAAACCAAAATAGAGCTCAATGTGTTTAACTTCGTTAAATCTTTAAATCAACACAAATACTCAAAACCCTACCTTCTCAAACAAAGCTCATACTTCAAAAATCTTGAATAGACAATTAACCTCATAAAACCATCATTTCCCTTTCAATATAGCTCATATTTAATCCATATAGCAAAAGCCCCAAATTTAACA
>CAVNYN010212839.1:0-45404 GCA_963692815.1 Nyctanthes arbor-tristis
CCCCCCCCCCCCCCCCCCCCCCCCCCCCCACAGAGTCTAATACAAACGACAGCTGAGGATGTAAAAGACAATAGTATTTGTCGAAAAAGATGACTTTTTTTGGGTGTAAATACCGTACCGTAATGGTCGAAGTTTAAATTTGCAGAACTTGTGCATTTAATGCTTGGAAGTTAAATATTTGCTTATTAGAAAATATTTCCATACATTGGCTTGCAGTATCATTCTCAATGCTTAAAAAATAATAATAATAAAAAAATAAAAATTCTAGCACTCCATGAGTATCAAAGACTGGTAATCCTGAACCCAAGGGAAACCCACGTGTGTTCAAGGCCCCTGAATTCATCTGTCAGTTGTTGATTTGGTCTAAGAGAATAGAGTAGGTCCTCATGGAGTACTAGAATTTTGTTAATCAATGTTGTACTCGTTCATAATAATTTAAGCTCATGTTACTAGACCTTCTTGTGGCTAATTGATGCCTTTCCACAATAAGGTCTGCTGGGCTGGATTTGACAAAATAGAATTTGAGGGAGGCATGTCAAGGAAAGTTCTCTTGCTCAGCTATAGCTACGGATTCCAGGTTTGGGATGTTGAAGAAGCAGACAATGTCTGTAAACTGGTTTCCAGGCAGGATGGTCCGGTTTCATTTATGCAAGCATTACCAAACCCAGCATCAAAGGATTCTGGAGATAAGTTTGCTGATAGTCGCCCATTGCTGATAGTTTGTGCTGATGATCGTTTTCTGGAGGCAGTAACTTTCAGGAGGGGTCTGGTGGTCGTAACGGGTCTGTTCAACACTACCATTGTTCAGTTAATGGTAGTTGTATGCCTACAGTAGTTTGGTTTTATTCATTGAGATCACAATCATATGTACATCTGTTAAGGTTTAGATCGGTTGTTCATTTAGTGCGATGCAGCTCTCGACTTGTCGCTATTCTGCAGTCAGCTCAGGTAAATTTTATCTTTTATCCTGTGCTGTCATTCTTTTCTTCTTAGGGAATGCTTGATATATAAGTTTTATACAGATACACTGTCTTGATGCTTCTACGCTGGAGAGACAGTATACAATCCTTATAAATCCCGTTGTTGCTGGAGATCCTGGATCTGGTGGTATAGGCTTTGGGCCACGTGTGCTCTTCCGATCTGTCCCAGGTGGATGGCATATAGTGGAAGTCCAGTTGCCATCCAAAATTCAGGGCGTGTGAGCCCTCAACATCTTACCGCATCTGCTAGCTTCCCTAGTCCTGCCTCAAATGGAAACCTTGTTGCACATTATGCAAAAGAGTCAAGCAAGCAACTTGCTGCTGGAATTGTGACACTAGGGGACATGGGTTATAAGAAATTATCAAGGTACTACTCTGAGCTGTTGCCTGATGGCAACAGTTCTCAGTCAGTAAGTGCTCGTGCAGACAGTGTTGGCATGGTAAGTATGGCTTACGTATCTTTTGTGGCTTGTGGTAATCAGTTATTTAAAGCAATATGCTATTTTTGCCATCATGAACTGAGCCATTTGTTTCTGGTGAGGGGCATGTTTCCCGAACTGACTCTTCTGGAGAAAGAAATCAAGGACATCAATTGTACCGTGTGCAACATGTTTCATTTAGATAATATATCGTGCTAAATGAAGTCTTTATGAACTGCTTATTAACCATGACAGCTACTGAGTGTTCTTCCAATAATTATACCTTTCTCGTAGTCGAACTTCTTGGACTTAGTTCAGCATATAAATTTTCGTCTGTAATTTGTATCTAGAACTTAAAGCTTGCACTATTGTATCTCTGGAAATGGTTTTCGCAAAAAAATTAGGGTTAAAACATAAGCTCTATGCAAGACATTTTTACAATGTATATATTAAAGGTTCAAAAAGTCTAAGCACCAGTTATCTCTAAAAGGCTATTCTTCCTCTCCATCTTTCTGTGTTTCATACCGCCCTCTTGCATTGCTGTTTACCTTGTAGAAAGGTGTATATGTGACTGTTAATAAAGATAATTAGGTTATTGGTCAATATTTCTTTGTGTAAATACTCCCAGGGAACATTTATAGTACTGTAGAATTTCTTTTACATGTTTCATAATCATAAGTTATTGAACCTGATGCTTTCAGTGTACTAGAGTTTCTTCTCAATATTGGGCAGTAAATAAGTTCTATCCAGGATTAATATTCAGTTAATGTTGATAGTGTATCACTTGTGAAGTGCTAATTTTTGTGTGTTACCCTGATTTTTGTGCAGGGAAATGATGTTTGTGCATGCTCTCACATATTTTAATTCAATATAATGTTTTGCTTATTCTGTTTGCTGTTTATTCATCAGGTCATCGTCAGAGATGTTCTCAACAAAAGTGTTGTTGCCCAGTTTAGGGCACATAAACATCCTATATCATCATTGTGCTTTGATCCTAGTGGTACTCTGCTAGTGACAGCTTCTGATCAGGGTCACAATGTTAATGTTTTCCGGATAATGCCTGAACTTTCCGGAGGTTCCTCTGGATCTGCATCTAGGCCACCATATATTCATCTCTACAGGCTGCAACGTGGAGTCACACCTGCTGTATGAGCATAGATTTGGTTTCTTTCTTATTTAAAAGCCAAGTCAGCCAATAGAATCTATCTGATATTCTTTATGTTTGATAATACTTTCTCAGGTCATACAGGACATAAGTTTTAGCTGTGATAGCCAATGGATTATGGTTAGTTCTTTAAGAGGGACAAGCCATCTTTTTGCTATTTCTCCTTCAGGGGGTTTGGTTAGCATTCAATCCTCTGATGCTTGTTTCAGTGGCAAGAACAGCGAGCACTGTCCGATGAATAAGCCTGCACACGTGTCATCAAATTCTGGGTTACAGCGGCTGACCCAACAAATTATTTGCGAGTCTGGGTCCCCAGTTACACTTTCTCCTCTTATTAGAATAAGAAATGGAAATAATGGTTGGAGAAATGCTGTAAGTGGTGCTGCTGCTGCTGCTACAGGAAAGCCCAGTTCTTTCTCTGGGGCTATTGCTTCAACTTTTCACAAGAGTAGAGGTGATGATTTGTATGGAGATTCAAGTTCATTGAAGACAAATCATTATCTGCTTGTTTTCTCTTCTTCTAGATGTATGATACAGTATGCATTGGGTACATCCGCTGTGCTAAATACTATGTCAGCTTTAAATGGTGTGGTTGCCGGCTGTGAATCAGGTCTGGATGGAGATACGGGGTTGGTAGCAAAGGCCATCCAAAAGTGGGATGTTTGCCAGAAAATGAACCGGAAGGAGCGGGAAGTTGATATTGACATATATAGTGAAAATGGAAATTTCGATCGCGCTAAAGTATTTCCTGAGAAAACGACACATGGAGATACTATGTATTCTCAGGTCATGGGTACAGCAATGAAAGATAAGATTAGTAAAGAAGAAAAACATCATATGTATATATCTGAGGCTGAGCTGCAAATGCTTCAAAATCGGAATCCATTATGGGCAAGGCCTGAGGTATTTTTTTGGTTAGCTTAAAAATATGAGTTGTTCTTTTGTTTTTGGCAAATATTTTCAATCACTGTGAAACTTAATTTTCTGCTTTTCATTATGCTTTGGTAGATAAATTTTTGTTCCATGCGATTGGCTAATGACTTAAATGAAAGCGAGGAAGGTGATCATGGAGAGATTGAGATTGAAAGAATCCCGGTTGACATGCTTGAAGTCAGGTCGAAAGACTTGATTCCGGTGATTGATTATCTTCAAGCTTCTAATTTCCATTTCCAGGGGAGGTAGGTTAAATTTTTATATGATTACTTTCTTTGGATTATTTAATATAGTTATCTTTCCTGTTTGTTCTATATGGTATGAATAATTGCCTCAGATCATGGTTTCTTATTTATTTTCAATAATTTCTTTGTGGCTGTCATTCCCAATTTCTGATAGATGTTCATTACCCAGGACTCCTGTTACAAGTAGCAATAATAATGGGCAACTGCTTTGCCAGAGGTCTGATATGTCAGAAGGCTCTGGCTCTCATGATATGATGACCAATGATGGCATTGTTATGGTGGAACCACATATTGGTGCTGAAAAGACAAGCAGGGGCAATGTAAATATGAACCATAGCCCAATAGAAAATGCTCGGCCTCAGCCTGTACATACTAGAGAGAGCTCTGCAGGAGAAACCCAAATTAACTCTGTAAATAGTAACATAGCTGGCCTGAAACTGGAGGATCAATTTGGTGATGAAGGCAATGTGTTCGATTAAAGGTAATTGCTCTCAGGTCATCCTAGGGCTCAATCTGATGCCTTTTTTGGGTCTATGTTTTTTCCAATCCCTGTTGCTGGCCTATCATCTTTATATTATCTTTTCCTTTACTTAATTTGATGCTTGTGATTAGAAAGTATGTGGCAATGTGAAGCTTGAATGCCATATAGATTAGGCCTTGTATGAAATTGAGTATTTGAAAAATTATTTGTTAAAAAGTGACTGATTTCAGGAAAGTTGCGGCCTGAATTAGGGAAATATTGAAATTATTTATTTTCTTTTTGCTCCTTTAAGAAAGTGGTTGAGATTATGGAAAAAGGTGATTTTCAGAAATCAATTTCTTCCGTAACCCTAGTAGTGCTACAGAGTCATCTTCTGTTGGAATACAACTCTTACTAGAGCTAAATGCAAGGCTAAGTTTCTTTTTTCTTTTTAATAGTTTTTTATATGTTCATTATATGTTTTGATAACTTGCTTCCAAGTTAATTCTACTTTATTGTCGAAATAAATAACTTGCCCTTTCAAAATAAATAAATAAATTGCTGATTTCTACTTTTGATCAATAAAAATTTATTTATGGCTCTTGTTGAGTTATTGAGCTTCCGAAAACATGCCTGAAGTCCCTTTCCACCCAATCCTCTCCCTTGAGACCTGGAATGAAAGGTGGGTTAATGTAGGTGTAACGATTCTTTATCTCGAATTTCATATTTAGAGAAGGTTCTATATCACTTTGTGTTTGTAAATGATTCATAAGGTTGTTAATAAGAATAATATTTGCTCAGGTGTGAAGCTATTCTTTTATTGTGGTGGAGGTTTCGTTTTAAAAGCGTCAAAGAATGTGGAAGAATTTATGTAGAGAAGAGTGAAGAAGTAGGAACTTTGACTGATTTGAAGTGTGGATACAATCCCGTTGGTGTTAAAATCTTTTGTGACTTGTGTAAAAGTACTGGGATTATAATTCCAATAAATAGTTGTAATATGTAAATAATAGTTCTTAAAACATTTTAATGATATCCTCTCGTTTCTTATTTTTCTCGTGGTGAATTTATTTTATTCTATGTTTGATTGGGAAATTTTACCAGTGCAAGTTTATAAACCTGGAAATTATAATGCATATATGAAATAGAGTAATTCTACAGAGACATTTTTATCTGACATGATTAAATAACACGTTTTATTTGGCTATTTTCAATTTGATTTTGTATATGCAAGTAACGGATTTCATGGTCTACAGATAACGAATATAGTCAACTAAGCATATTATTGAAATTGATCTGGTATTATGTATAGAACATTATGACACTCACCACATATGGTATATAGTGTTATATTGTATGATATATAATATATATAGCGTACGGGACTCAGCATATCATCTGATCATGTTGGGTGAAAATGTGTCTTTATAATTATTGTATAAGTGCCGTACAAGTGTCATTGCTTTGATTAATCATCTTAAAAGTCGGCCTACAATACACTAAAAATGTCACATCGATTACGTATTCGCATGTGGTACGGATAGTGCTAAATTTTGATAAATGGGTGAATTTATAAGTATATTTAAAATTTAAATTTTATATAAGTGTCGAGATTTGATTGTGTTATGTAGAGGTGATGATTAAAATGATATAAGAGTTCAAGTTAAATCAAGTATATGGTTAAATGTGGTGTTGTCATGTGTCTAAAAATTGAAATTTACATAGTGTTTAGCAACTTTTTGAGATTATAATATGGATTATAATCTGTGACGTGATATTATTTTATTGGTTGTTTTTGTGAAAAGTAAATAATTGCGGCTTGACTTTTACTTTTTGACTTTTTGAAAAAACTAAAGTCAATGAAATGATGCCGTGTGATAGATTATAATTCAGATTATAATCTGAGAATTTAACCAAACACTTTGTTAAATTAATTGATAAATTTGAGGTGTTTTTAATTGGTAGTCAAACATTGTGAACATTTTCATTGAGGGCCATTTTGTTACTTTAAGTTTTTTTTAAAGTGCTAGTAAACATGAGGGTGTCACCCGTTTCATGTGAGTTTGTAGATGCACATTTTGTAGATTTCAAATTTATGTGGTGGTGTGTATCTATGTACTCACATAGAAAGAATGTGTGGTAATGACACCTCACAGAAATGTTAGAAAATATTGTATTGATCACAGCTTTGTTTCTAGTCGTAAGAGACTTGAATGGGGATGCTGTGATGGAATTTGTTTATTTTTCCTGTTATTATAATTTCACCTACTGCTCATAAATCACAACAATACATTTCAAAAGAGAAGTTGTAACATTCAATTTGCCTCTGATTATAAATCTCCATTTAACATACGAAAATAAATTGAATCCCAAAGCAAGCGCAGAGTCATTTTTGTCTTTTGAATTAGGCTCCAGCAGATCTCATTTCGTATATTCTCCTTCATATTCGAATAGCTAGAGGGATAGAAAATAATTCTCTATCAAGGCGCAACCTAATTCACTACAAATTGATATATATATATATATATATATCTATTCTCCCAAAGTCGAGATATAATAGTGGTCGAGTTGAGAGGCATCCTCTCTTTCGACCACAACCGATCTGCTCTAATTTAGAGTTTCGAATTGAACCACTTATTAATTAAGAACATTCAGAACAAAGAAAGTGCATAACTGGATTGAAAGTATCTTTTACAAATAATACGAAATCTTGGGACAAGAATCTTGATATTCTGAAACTGTTGATCAGACACGTTCGCTTCTTGAAATTAATTAACAAATTATAACACGAGAAAATTGGAGGATAACAGGCGAAAAAGAATTCAAATCCACGAGGAAAAATGTAAAAGATTAACTAATGAATGAAAGAACTTTTACTTATTTATTAAACAAGAAAGGCTGCGGGCTGCCTCTGAATTAAGTACATTGAAAAAAAAAAAAAAAGCCTACTATTGAAATTGTAGAGTCGGACGAGATTCCCAAGAACTTGACATCATCGTCGTCGGTGAAGGGCCGGTGGCTTAGCCTCATCAATGGCTCTGGAGTCTTTGAAGCATCTTCACAAGGGTGGGATATTTTCCACTTCTTGATGGAATCACAGTGACGGCAATGCCATCAGATGATGTCACGGCACGATCTTTGTCGTCGTTCAGGTGGAGATAGTGGTGGCGATGGCGGTGCATGCCCAAACTCGTCCGAACTATACATCCATTGCGAGGGAGGTGGATATTGAGATAACGGCCTTGATTTGAGGGCAATTCTATCGTCGGCTTTGATGCTTTGATGAACACAGGATTGTTACTACTGCGTGTTTTGGAGGTTGGCGAGTTTTGTTACGGGTGGTGAAGATCGTGGAGGGAATATGCAGGGGCCATGGCATTGCCCTTTTGAGTAATTCGTGAAGTGATTAGACAACCCATATGTATTAGGAGATGATTGAATAACCCACATGTGAGTCTTATTTCCCGTTGTAATTCTAGAAGATATTAATCTATACAAAGCTCATAATGAAATACTAAAAATAAATAAAAAGTAAAAAAAAAAAATATCCATCAATTAAACGTTTGAATTGGTGGACAATGAAAATGTGAGTTACTGGATAATTCGACTAGACAGTTTAAGTGCATAATTGGGCCCCAATTCGTTCCCTACGCTAGCTTAATAGAAGCCTTAAGCTAGTTTATATATAAGTTTTGATAATTGAAATTACTCGTGAAAATTTATCAAAACCGAATTAATGCTTAACATACGTAGGAGTAAGAGATTTAATAAGAGTATGGGATCATAAGCGTGATTTTGTATTTATCCAAACCTTTGAATCAAAGCAATTTTGGCTCAAGTTTATGTTGTTTAATATGTTGATCTTTGCGTTTGCTTTAGGTAGGACACAATTGAGAGTATGAAGCGCCAAATAGAGGAAAATTGATCAACTTTGCAGGATTTTAGAAGCTTTGGGGGATTGAATTGCACAAGATCAAAAGATGAAGGATTAAGAATTCAATAAAGGAAGAATTGAGTTGGAAGTAAATCAAATGTAAGGACCAGAACAACCATACTTTCAAGTGGAAGAACCGGCCATACCAAGAAATTGGGGATTGAATTAAAGATTTGGACAATTTCTAAAATGGTCAAATTCAAAAAAGCAAGTTCAAATGTGGTTCATTTACAAAATTTGTGCAAAAATGATCATTTTTTGAATAAAAATACATTATTGCCCTTAAGCAATAGTTTTTCTTTATATTTGTCTATCTCTACAATTACAATTATGAGATGATGATTCTCGACACTACATTTTGATAAAAAAAATGTCCATGCAATTTATCTGTATATCTTGATATTTAATCATGATAATTTTCGACGGCTATCTGAACATCTATATAATTAAACCGTATATCTCGACAGTTACATACTGTAAATCTAGACAGTTTCCGATCTTGACAATTAAGAGTCAAGCGCCGTCTGGTGTGTAGGCCACGCTCCTCGCGTGCTAAGGAATTCCGGTCGTGGATTAGCGCGGTTGGCTTCATTTCACTATTCTGAGCAATTTTCTCTTTTGCACTGATGTTGAATTCCTGCCCGATCGTAATTAAATAAAAAATTAGGGCCTATAAATCCATATGCGGATTCCTAATTAGTTACAAGTACTGAGTTCAGTACTCTTGGAGTACTAGAATTTTTTCTCTGACTAATCAAGAACTCACATGTGAGATTCAACGCCCAAATTAAATAATAAATTGGAGTTCTTGAATCCACATACAGATCCCTGATTAGTTAAGAGTATCGAATGCTGCTGTTCAAATTAGTGTTGTTCGAAATATGGAAACAGAGTGTGGTTCCAACATGGAACCAAATTCTAACATGGACCCGTGATTGAATTAGTCTATTTGACCACTATCGTAGATATAATGTACATAATTAGTACAACCCTCCTGGAACTTACACACCTTCCTAAGTTGTCATCACGAAAGATAGGGTCTGAGATATTTATTCAAGAGGTGTACGTATAAATCAAAATTATGTCGACAAGTACGTATACATTAGACTAATTACCCCATGATTGGTCCGTTGAGCAAAGTCTCTCTCCAACTTGGTTGCCACTTAGGCTTCCATAGTTCCATGTCAGAGTTTAGTTCCATATTGGAACTACTCTCTGTTTCTATATTATTATTATTATTATTATTATGTTATCATTTTTTTTTCCCTTTTATGAGTTGAAATATATAATTGTCGAGCAAGTTCATTGCCATTTTTTGAAGGCCATGCTGAGAAAGAGATGAATCTTGTACATTGATTAGGTGGTGATTGCCGGTTTGAACAGGGATTGTTGGAGCGGGATGGTTTGTCAATTAACTATGTATACCTCAATTACCTTTGAATATTTTTTATGAATTTAATCAAACACCAAATATCTTGTATTATTACAATACCACACAAATAGTGTGTCATAATACCATCTGCTAATTATGTGATTCACAAATTATATTAACAACTGGTAACTACCATCACCATCTAGTGCCGTTTGGCACCAGACGTGTAGGTGCTTGAAATCTATTATTGAATATTAGCCTAAGTTCCAAGGTCACTGGTACTAAGCTGCACTCCATATAAGAACATTGGATAACAAAGTTCGTGAAATACTTATTTCATTCACCATTAAAACTCGGTATGTACGTACTCCATTGGAGGTAAACAATGTGGGATACATAAAATGCATTTACAATGAAGAGACCGACATATATACACACACACAGAAGGAATAGGCGTTTTATCAGTGTTGATTTTATAATTGTATCCCAAGTGAAAATTTTGCATATTTACATCTTGATGTGACGGGTAGTGCTACTAAAAGTTATTTCTTGAATAGTGGGGCACCTCCCATTTGAGATCCACATGATGTGCATCTTTTCACTCACATGGAACGTGAGGTGTCATAACGGCACTTTTCTTATTGAATCCTAAAGCTAGCCCATACTCATTTTAGTCCTATTCAAATAGCTAGATGGATACAAAATATATCTCTATCGAGGCGCAACCTATGACAGCACAAATGAAAAAATATATCTACTCTCTCAAAATCAAGATATAATAGTGGTGAAATCAAGAGGCATCCTCTCTTTCGACCACAACCGATCTGCTTTAATTTAGCCACTCGTTAATTAAGAACATTAATCAGAACAAAGAAATTAAAGCGCATAACTAGATTAAAAGTATTGTCATTCGTTACTTGAAATTAATTAATTAATTAACAAATTGTAACACGAAATAATGGGGGGAGATAGGGGAAAAAGAATTCAAATCCACGAGGAAAAATGTAAAAGATTAACTAACTAATGAAGGAAGTTTTGCTTATTAAACAAGAAAGGCTGCGTCCGAATTAAGTGCATGAAGGGGAAAAAAAAAAAAAAACCTACTACTGAAATTGTAAAATCAGACAAGATTCCCAAGAACTTGACATCATCGTCGTCGTCGCTGGCTCATCCTCATGCATCAATGGCTCTGGACTCTTTGAAGCATTTTGACAAGGGTGGGATATTTTCTACCTCTTGATGGAATCACAGTGACAACAACGTCATCGAATGGCGTCATGGCACGATCTTGGTTGTCGTTGAGGTGGAGATAGTGGTGGAAATGGGGATGCAATATGCCCAACCTCGTTCCAACTATACATCCATTGCGAGAGTGGTGGACGTTGAAATACCTGTCCTGATTTGAGGGCAATTCTATCGTCGGCTTAGATGTTTTGAACTCTGGGTGATTATTACTGGGTGTTTTCGAGGTAGATGAGTTTTCTTCCGGGTGGTGATGACCATGGACATGGAAGGAATCTGCAGGATTAATAATGGCTTTGCCTTTTCGAGGAACTCCGGCGGCATCCAAGATGGCAACAAAGAAGAGAACCGTGCGGAGAAGTAAGGTTGTTGACGTAATTGCTAATAATGTTGGTCTTGATTTTGGCATTAGGAGATGCCAAGATTGCTTGCAAGTCTGTCTTACTGTTGTAATTCTGGAAGATATTCATTCTATGTAAATTAATAGAAGTCTTAAACTAGTTTATATAAGATTTAATGATTTAGAAATTAGACATGAAATATAAAAAAACCGAATACTAAACATATGTAGAAGTTGGGGATTTTCCTCCTATATAAGTAAGGGTTGATAAGTGTGATTTTATACTTATCCAAACATTTTAGTCAAAGCTATTTTGACTCAATTTTATGTTGTTTCTTACTTAATATATGTTGGTCTTTTTGTTACTTTAGATAGGACCCAATCAAGAGTATTGAGCGCCGAAAGGGGGAAAATGATCGACTTTTTGCAAGGTTTTAAAAGTTTTGGCGATTGAATTGCACAAAATTAAAAAAATGTAGGATTAAGAATGCAATAAAACAAGCACTTAATTGGAATTAAATCAACTGTGAGGACCAAAACAACTATACATTCAAGTGGAAGAACCGGCTGCGCCAATAAATTGGGGATATATATATATATATATATATATATAAGAAAAGGAATAGTAATTTCAGTACCTATATATTGGGGATCTATATATATCTATATCGGTAATCTTCAAACATCTCCCGGAGGTGCTGTATCTATGAAATCCATGTGGCGTGCATCAATGTAAGCCACATAGAGTAGGAGGTGCTATAACAGCACCTCCGGGAGGTACTTGAAGATTTTTAATATCTATATATATATAAAGAAAAGGAACAGTGATCCCAGTATCTTTTTCTGACATAAAAAGATATTGGAATCTGTTACATTTTTATTTTATTTTTTCTTTTTTTCCTACCGAATTATTAGTTTTTTAATAATGTAGTAGTGGTAACCACTTACTTTTCACCAGTATCTAGCAATTGTAGATATTTTTTAGTTACTTTTATTTTTTTCTCAGATTTTTTTTATATTATACCAGTTTTAGTACATACCCTCAACTTTGACTCTTTCAATTATTTGCCCATATAATGCAACAGTTTTTTCAAATTTAATTTATTAAATCACTTCATTATTCTAGAAGTTGCCCACAAATAAATGAAAGTAACTACTTTCACTATTTCTACATTTAAGTATATAATTACATATTTGAACAATTTGTTCTATTTCACTGGCTACATTCCATATTTTCAGTTTTCATAGACTTCCAATTTCAAAGCCAATTTTGTGCAATGGCATCAGAGTCATTTGAAACAACACTAAAATTAGTAACAAGGCATGGCAAGCTAGGGTAGGTATAACATGTTTCTTCTTTTGGGAATAGGAAACCTCTTTTGTAAGTTCTTCACTACTTTGTTTCCTATCATGATTTATAAATGCTAATTTCCTCTTGCTCTTCCTTATGTTATCCTTTTTCCAACACAGCGACACTATCTCCAAGTTGTGAAAGGTATTAATGTTGTTGTGACTAAAGTTTCAGAAATAGAAATTTTATATTTGGTGTTTTGAAATTTACAATAGATACTACCTTTATATATTACTTCTTTTGTTTTCTTTTTCTGAGCCATCAAGTTGCAGTATGCAAGTTTCAAGCTTTTGATCAAGATGGGATCAAGAAACAATTACGGAAGGATATCCGTTTGAGTCATTTGCTTTTCCTAAAGTTGTTTTGGCCGGAATCTCTCTATCATTGCAAAAGGATACAAATTTTCCACACATTATTTTTTATTTTATTTTATTTTATTTTTATAAGAAATATGTAACTCGCGGTAACTGTAAGAACAAAGATCGATGCAGTATCTTTCTAATCAGTTGGAGTCTTACACCTTGCATCGCTGAGCACGATCTACACTTTTGTGTTCACAGCAAGCTCGAATCAATATCGGAGAACAGCTATTTTTGGTCCAGCATTGTGACTGAGTGGGGTGGGGGGATGGGTAGAAATTTTTCCTTTGATACGAAAACAAATATCTTTCACATAATAAATAATAACTAATTCACTTTTTAAAAGTAGAAATATAACATTGTTAATATAAAGATTTAGCAAATTCAGTATAAAGTCTACAAGAAATAACACAACGAAAATATGATTCACTTGAAATATACAAATTTGCTATACAGTGTAAACACACTTAATCAGTTAAAATTATTATTACATGATGATTACATGGCTATCTCAGATTATTGGAACAATTTATTGCCCCATTATTATTTTTTTAATCAGTCATTGTTTCCAGTGCATTGCACGGGAAATACACTAGTTGACCTACACGACGCTCTTCCGATCTCTCTAATTTTGTTGAAAACATTATAGAAGAGGAAGCAACCTCATCTTTCTAAGGCTATGATGTTGCATAGTTTACTTGAATTTGATCAAGTGTCAGGCACCTGGAATTATTATGACACCAAACAGATAAGTATAATATACTATCATTGCCATTTTCCGTGAAGGCCGATGAAATGCTGAGAGAGAGATGAATCTCGTACGTTGAGGCAGTGATCCAGTTTGAAGAGGGGTGGTTTGTAAACTATACCTCAATTACCTTTTGAATATTTTGAATTTGATCAAACACGAGATGTGCTCAAATCAGTAACTAGTATTATTACATCGTATCACCATCTAGTGCACCAGACATCTAGTCCCCTAACCAATATTATGCATAAGTTCCAAGAATGCTTAGTACTAACCCGGACTTTTGGATCACAAAGTTCATTAAAAACTTATTTTATTCACCATTAAAGTTCATGAAAGACTTATTTCATTACACATGGGGGGAACATGCATTATATTGGTGTTGGTTTCATAATTTATCCTAACTGAAAATTTTTGCTAATCGATGAAGCAAATGAAAATTTATACGAATTTTCAACACGCTAAAGAATTACATTCATATAGCCTGTCGTATGTTGACAAGAATGACTAATCATCATCTATTACCCAAAGATCATTGCAGTCTAAATCATCGACTGCATTTAACGCCATTTCACCTTTACCAAGCGCACCTGGAAGCTCCTCTCTCTTCTTTTCCATCTCCAACCAGTGTTCTGGCTCCTCAAATAAACGCAATATCTGCCACCAAAATAAAAGAGATAAATGTGTGTGTATGGGTGTCCGTCCTTGGACGCATTTCATACTAAGTGGTCGTAATGGTCATTTGGAGCCTTGCCCACAATTGATGGACAAAAATAAGGTGTAGAACAAATCTATATATCCACTTAATTTTAAATAAAAATCTCTCAGGGACTAAAGTTTCATGATTCAAGTTACAAAATCAGTATGATTTGTCGATGGTGAAGACATGCTATATATAGGGATAAAATAAAATTTCCTCGCCCGGCTTTTACCTACGGTATGAGATGACAATGATCGCTGACATGAAAATAGCCGATATTTCACGAATTCAAAAAGATCGGAATTCAGGGAAAATGGGGGAGGCGGGAGCTCAAAATGGCTACCGTATTCATTGTTGGCCTTCTAGAAGATGAGTGCAACAGACAGAGGCGAGCTGCAATCATCATTGTTTTCATCTCATCTTTATCATAGTCTTCCACGAGATGAGGATCAACCAGGCGCTCACATAGGCCACGGTTTAGCAGAGACCTTGCCTGCAAATTTCTTTAAAGTAAGGGCAAAGAAGAAATCTTAATCATAAAATTTTTTTATGGTTCATTTTGATTTATCACCAGCATTCTAGCACCGACGGTGGTGTGCACACATGCACCCACCTGGGATGGAGGGTGTCGTTATGCACACATGGAGGGTGCAAGAAAATTTTCACTTGATTCATTTCCATTACCCAAAGTACCAAGCTTTCACGATTAGATGGTGAGTTCAGTTGAATTGCTTCTTTCCCAGTAATTAGTTCCAACAGCACGACTCCATAAGAATAAACATCGATTTTTTCATCGATTTTTCCATACATCATGTACTCTGGTGCCAGGTATCCAAATGTTCCAATGACATCGATTGGCTTTGCACATGCAGAAAACTGCTGATGTACAATTGCTGCCCCGAAATCTGACAGCTGAAAAGTTGAAAATATGGGTGTCAATTATCATACTTACTTGATTATGACAGACATACAAGTTTCCATGTTGGCAACATATTATGACTTGCTCAATGTAGAATATCCTGGATAATAATCCATGAAACTTCATTCCTTTTCTTGCTTTTGGGTAGAAACATTCCACCACCAATCATACATCCAGTATAGGAATGATTCTTTGTCGCAATATTTTACTATCAGTTTTCCTGAATGAATGACAGATCGATATATTGCAATAAACTAAAAATGGCATCCACAAAATAATGCATATTCCAGAAAGTAAAAGATTCTCTACGAAAACTTACTTGTGGTTTGCATCTCCTCAGAGAGGAGGATATTAGATGACTTTACATCTCTATGAATGATGGGCGGATTTAAAGAATGAAGGTATTCTAACGCCCTTGCCACACCAACCGCAAGTTGCATCCTCTCTTTCCAAGTCAGCTGTTTAAGTCTTTGCTTCAGGCTTGACTTTTGTAAGTTGTAAACAACAGCGAGCATCTCTTTACTGTAACAATATCCAAGTAGCTGAACTATGTTTTCATGTCTCAAGCCACTTGAAATCTCCACTTCCCGGAAAAGATCCTCTTCCGAAAATCGGGAGGACTTGAGGACTTTCACTGCCACGGCCTGATCATTGTCAAAAATGGCCCGATAAACTTGACTATGTCCTCCTTCTCCAATCAACACTTCAGGACTGAAATTTTGTGTTGCACACTGCAGTTCATCAAATGTGTAGCGCCTGGTTCCCTTAACTTCTAATGTAGCTAATCTCTGGAACAGTTCTGGAGTAACCACATCAAAGAGCTGCAAGTTTTTCTTCATGATTGGCCAGGTTCTACTGTCATCCTGTTCTGGTTTTAGTGATGCAGGAGAACATGGCATTGACGAAGATTTTTGGAATAGGGGCTTATTTCCTGGCTGATTGCTGCTGTTGGATACTGATAAAGATGACAAGGAAGATCCAAGAACTTTGATAGAGGACCCTTCCTGTGAAGATCTCTCCTTTTTGAATAAGATTTTCCCTCCACGGTCCATCACTAGAAGGGTGCAAGCTGGAGGTAATGCTTTCAAGCACTTTGCGATCATTGAATCTTTTGACCTAAAACAAAGTACTGGTTAGCACGAGAAAAGTAAAATCTAGTTGAAATACTCCCCAAGTGGAAGATTGATGATGAACCTACCATGGACTGTTGCATCCCACGACAAGAATTGTTGCAAAATTGATTCGAACTTGGTGGCTTAATTCGGTAACGTAACAGTTTCCAGGACAAACCTTGACTTCAAAATCCAGCTATACAAGTAATCCACAGAGAGGATTGAACAGCCTCACAATCAGAGTACTAAACACTCAACTATTACATTTTCTGAAAGGTAGAAGTTAGAAGGCTCACCTGCTTGGACTTGCAGAGATCTTCATGAATGTAAAAAGTGTTGGGGTCAAATGTATCATCTGAACCCTGAACATGAACAGCCAGAACATAGTCTCTTGCGGTTGCAACGGAATTAAGTAAACGAAGAAGCATTTCTCTGCTAGAGTTATCAGATTTCAGCCCAACTATGATTCTTCTCCTCACTGTCCTGTTTCCGAGCCGTGAAAAGACTCCTCTGTTGATTTTGGGGCTTCCAAACATCATAGACAGATTGGTACTCAATGAAAAGGGAGCATCGCATATATTTTTCCTTTTAACCCGTTGAAGATTTGTGCCACAAGAAAGAATCTGGTAATTTCATCCTTGCAAGTTATAGTAGATCTGATACATGAAGCCCCTGTTTCATTAATCTTAGCATTTAATAATATTATGGTAGGTACTTCAAAATAAAAACAGCTTCATTTCATAAACAAGGACAAACGTAGTCTGCAAAAGGCATAAAAACTGACAAATTCCATATCCCCCTCGATTCTCAACTAATACATTAGAGTTAACTGCTTTTCACACATATAACCTAAAAAAATACTACTGGTGTCTTTGAGATAAGCCTCTACCTCTTAAATGAGCCCCCAAATCTTACAATGTTCAGTGCAAAAACAGTGTCATTCTTCCTACAGTTGTAAGAACCCAAACTCAAACTAGATGATTTTTTGCCTGACGAACATATAAGAAAGAACAAACGAGAACAAATGGGTCGACCGGAGCAAGAACAAAAACCTAAAATGTTAATCCACAATATATACAACCACTATGTCACTGTTTTCCTTCACAGTTTACAAAAGGCGGTAAAAGGACAATGGAAAATGGAAACAATGTCAAACCGACCACAAACCCACGAATCGGAACTCGGAAGGGAAAGGATAATGTTATAGTTATAAAAATAATATATGCCAGAATGTCAGGAGAGAAGGTTGGAGGATCAAGTCAAAAGTGGCTGGGGAGGGAAGGGCAAGAGAATGAAGAAGCAGCCAACTGAAATTCGGAATCCCAACTGAAATTTGAAACCCGCAGCAGCCAACGAAGTCGTCTTATCTCCTTTTTTCTTTGTTACTTATTAAAACGTAAAAGAAACCCGTTTTGACTTTACATGGCTATATAAAACAGAGAGGAGAGAGAATGCACGTAGGTTGTACTGAACCAGTGATTGCATTCTTTTCTCATCCAATTTCCATCTCCTTTTCTTCTATTTATCATCTTTTGATTCACTAAGTGAAATTCAGCTTACTACTATCAATTAAATCTTTTGGGTATTCTGTTATTGGGTTCATTGTGCTGTTGTTGGTTAAATTTGTTGGACTATTGGTGTACTGAGCTGAATTCATAGCAGAGAAGTAGCTAAAAATACACATGGGAAGTTGGGGCAACAATGAGAATCAAAGCAACGGAACAGCCACAAAATTAGAAGTTTTGATCTTCAATTTCAAGAAAACAAGAAGCACAATGTGTAGACGCCAAAATCTGTAAAAAGTCATGAAACTGGGGGCAACTTTCGCTACGTGAATTGGGAGTCTTTCAGCAGAAAAGGGAGATAGAAATAAAAGAAGATCTATACCTGTCTTCTTCGATTCTCCGCTGTACAGTTTCTGGGTCTTCTTCTCGACCATTCAATGTTTATGGAGAGGCAGAGGAAGAAAAAGGAGAAATATATAGATCTGGATTTGCTTAGACAAGCATTTAGTGAAGAGGAAATTGGGGGTACTGAGCATGGACCCCAAACAGAAGCAATTCTCCATTTATCATGGGGGAAGCGGATGAAAGTAATTTCCAGACAACGAAAGTCAAAAGCGCCATCTTATATACATGTACATTTCCTTTTCTCCATATCTTTGATGCACATTGCTGCATCGAAAATACTGTAAACATGTATATGCTGGGATTTTTCTCCATAGGCTGAAATTCTGAATGTTCAGATTACGAAGGAAAGAATGAAAACAAAAGAAAATCTGCATGTTATGGAAATAGTTATCTTTTGTGTTTCAGAGAGCATTTTAGTCATCCGCAGAAGATAGGATTTTTCTACGGAAACCTCTCGTATTTTTTAATTATTATGCAGGCTCTCTAAACATACCAATTTTATTCTTGTAGAAAAATTGGCAGAAGATAAGATGCTCATCTTCAAGATACTCTTGTACTTATAAAGAGTATCTTTAGTGCCTTAGAAGCATGCTGTAGAGAGTGAAATATTTTATATGTTCTAAAAGCATCTCTGTTAGTTTCTTTAAATTTAAAATACTCTTTAATTTAGGGCGTAGCGCTAAAATTATACTTTAAGAGCATGTCTAAACTTTTAAAGAATGTGGTGAAAAGTAAAAGCCTTCATTGAACTCACACGTAGATGAGGTCTCAATTTGTTATTTAATTTAGACCATAACACTCATATGTGGGTTTTTAATTAGTCAAGAGCACTGAATGCTCAATACTCCTGAAATACTGAAGTTTTTTATGAGAATGCATTTAGCTATCCAATTTTAGAGAGCAAGACCTATTTTCTATTATTAAATATTTACAAATTTACAAATTTCAACGTTTTCTCTCTTAAATTATACAAATTCTCTTTTAACTTTATTAGTTTTTGATATTTAGTGATTTAATATATTACTCCTCAATCTCATTTACCTTGTCCACTTTACTTTTTACAAAGATGAGAGTATCCATCTTGGTGTTGTTAATTTAGCTATTCACGTAAGCAAAAAGTATATTTTAAATTGTAGTTAAATTTAATAACTATTAAAGTATCACATTAGACGTATTAAACAAACCACTAAAATCTAATCAAGTCTTAATTGGCCCTATTTTTTTCAAGAGTTATTGGTCAAATTTTATTAAACAACTAAAAAGAATTTTTAAAACTATTAAATTCTAGTAAAGTTGTTAAAATTGTTGTTAAAGTCAACAATAAATTTGACAATTAAACGACAAAAACTCTTTTAACAATTTTCTTAACTGGCAACAATGTAAGTAATTTTTTGAATTGTTAATTAGCAGCTTCATTAGTAATCTACTTTAACACGACCAATATAGATGCTCTTAAGAAATGTATTGAGAAAAGAAATTTACAAACTTTCTTGCTAAAATACACATATTTATATGAGTGTAAGTATTTAATACAATGCAATAAATCTAGAAAATACTGCTGTTTGATTAAAAGAGTATAATTATAACTGAACCTTGAAAATAACACTAATTAAAAAAACAAAAAAAGAGTAATTGAGACGAACAGAAAAAAAAATGCCTGAACAGGATAAATGAGGGGAGGGACAGCATCTAGAAGTTCCAAAAAACTCAATAAAACCACCTACTTATTTCTACACCACAACACAAATAAATATCTGCTTGAACTAAAGCATCATGTCATCATCATTCAATTATTGATGAGGTGGACCAAGCGCATCAACTCCCCCCATCCAATTTGGCTTAGAAAGAATGTTGTGTGGAAAAATGTTAAAAGTAAATATTGAGTTTATACATGTTTAAACGTATCAATTTGTGATAAAAACGTAATTAATATGTGAGAAAGTATAAAGCGTGATAAAGTATAGAGTTCAAACTTCAAGCATAGACACTGTCTAAACATTATTTAGGTGAGCTTTTTAGAACATTGACGGGGAAATTAGCATCAACTCAGTCAATTTTTTGGGTTTTCTTGGTTTTGTCGGTCGGTTTTTGCGGTTTGACTTTTAGGTTTTTCCAAGTTTGACTGAAACCTGCTAGTTCATTGGTTCAAGTTGGTTCATTGGTTCCGGTCGGTTTCAACAGAGAAATTAATAGGCCCGGCTGTATAATCTGGTCTCAAAATAAGTGCAATCTGGTCCCTTTATAAAAAGGTTCAAAGAAAAAAATATAAAAAAAGAAATGAAGAAAGAAAAGAAGCCCCCACTTGCTCAGTCACCTTCAGCAAAACTGGATGATATGCTGATGTTATGTTTCAACTGCTACATAATTCTAAAAGAAATTAATGGCCAATACTTTTATATGCTTGACATTGCCAAGTTATTCTTCAAGAACCACAGAGAAAAGAGGCAAACACAAGTCAAAAGGATCCGACTATGTCTTTTGTTAACTGTCAACCAAAAAATCATCAAATCAAGAACACGATCAATTTAACTGTCATATAGCTAAAGCCAGACTTGCAATTTAGTTCACATGAAAAAATCATGCCGACGTGCTTAAGCAGAAGCCAAATTATAATGATCGAATTTATGTACCCATTAACTAATGGAGGAAAAGAAAATTCATCCGTTATTGAACAGTTGCTAACTTGATGATAGTGTGATGGCGTAGAATAAGAATTTCTTCAATTTGACGGCAACCCTCGCCCTGCTGTATTTTTGTACTATGATCATAATTCATAGTTTTAATTTGTAAATACATTTTCAGCGCTTCATTATGAGAGAGTATTAATACGACGTTCTAAGATTTCAACATTTTCTTGTTCTTTCCCTTTACAACTAAATATTTGTTTATTCTACCTTCTTTTTTTTCCTATTAGAGAAAATAAACTTTAAAAAGATGTGACTGTATAAGGGGTTGAAACATTTGAGCATTTTTCTTATTGGGTATAAAATTTTACAAGAACTATGTTTATACTATGTTATACTACACGGAAGACATAACATAGCTGGAAAATTCTAGTTTGACAGAAAAAGGACAAAAAAAGGAGATAAAATTGACATGTGGGTTATGAGATAAGTGTTAATGTAAAAATAACGAGATGTGTTGAAAAACAGAATTGTGCAATATGTCAGTTTTGTTAGATTTTTTGTATATGTGCTTGTTCAAATAGCACAACTCACCATAATTTGGTTTGTAGTTGGTCTTTTTCATTTCTAGTCAATTATTTTCTCAGCTGATATTATTTTGTTTAATATGTTTTACAATGTAGTATTATTATATATAGATAATTATTTGGTTGCGCCGCTTTTGTTCTAAAGTCATAAGGGTTTCATAACATTTAATAGAATGAGGAGTAGACGTGTGACAATAAGAGCAACTATCAATTTCTTTATTATAAATCATATCATGGAGCTTGTACTTGTTCCATAGAAAATTTTCACTTGACACCCACTTGGCAAAATTGCTCGTGAGCCAAAAACTCGGCTAGTTGGCTTGCGACTCACTGAGTTTTTCTTGGTTTGGGCTTGCAATAAAGCGAAGCTAAACCCAAGCGTGAGCTAAACAGGTTACCTCATTGGTGAGACAGTCATTTTTGGCTTGCCTCCAAGGTGCGTCAGCTTAGTAGAACACAAGCCACTTGCTATTAGAACCAAATAAAATTTAATATATTGTTGGGAATCTGGAATCTTACCGAACTGGAGTTCGGTATGCTATGGCTACCGAACTCGAGAGCAGACGAGCTGAGCAACTAGGTGGAGTTACTTGATCCCATACGTACATGTGGATGGACTGCGACACCACATAGGCACTGCCATGCCACCAAGGACTAACACGCGTCAGCCATGCCCCAGAAGTGTTCCACTTAGCCTCCACTATAAATACCTCTCCCCAAAGTAGTGGAGGGAAAGGGCCTTTTAGTTCCTTCCTTGTAATAAATCTAAGCTAGAATGGAACATTTATAAAGAACCAAGGGATTGAATATGAGGAAAAGGATGATCCAGGTGGCAATAAACCGGTAGTTGATGTCAACTTAATTCCAGCATAAATTGTTGTCAACAATTTGGCGCTAGATGAAGGGCTGGTTAACAGCGACAAGCTACCATGAGCAAAAACACATCTGCTGCAGTCAAGTCCCTTTCAAGAACTATGAGCGATGAAGATCCGGCTCCACTGGGAAGTCCCAAAGCTACACTTCCCCCAGCCGAGCCCACACTGATAACGCAGCCCTTGGCAGAAGAAATCCTGCAAGCCATGAGAAGCATGAAGCGTTAATTAGATCAACTCCAACAATGCCGTTCTCAAGCACATCCGTCGGAAGAACCACATGAAGTTCAATCTGCACAGCGGAACTCAAAGGGGGAAGGAGAAATGTCACACCTCGTTGCATGTCGATTTTTCTTATTAAGTGGATTGCTTTTATGGATGAACACCTTAGTTGATAATTCATGTTTACAATGTGGAACGAGACTCACTCACTAGTTGGTTGATTTCTACATAGTGTTAAGTTCCAAAGTAACTTTATAACCAAATTTATCACGTCATTAAATCAAGTCCAAACTTTCATGAGCTTCTTTTCTTATCTTATGATTAGCATAGAAAATAAAATCGGATATCTATCTTTTACTCTTGTTTACTACAAAACCATATCAAAATTGGCGAAAAAAGACAAATGATATTACTAAACTTACTTTATTATTAACTTGCCGATTTATGTGATTGGGAGGCCTTTACATGGAAAATAGGCTCCCAATTAATGCAAAAGTCATTCTTTATAGTGTACACTAAGTTTTATATATGCAAGTACCTAGTTTATTCTACTATTATATTGCCATATTAGGTGAAAAACATAGGTTTATCAACCATAAACTTGTTATAATAGAGGTGGGCGTGAGTGTAGGCACAATATACATTAAGTTCGTATGTGGTGCCCAAGTACATGAGAAATTGTGGGGCATCCTCATAGTATCCCCACAAATCCGTCTCTATTACTTGTGATATCCGACTCCCGCTTGAGTTTTCGCTCCAAGTTTCGGCTTGCCTTTCAAACACCTTGAGGATGAACGTCTACAAAATTAATTAAACATTGAGTGAGTACTAGATACCTCGTGAGTAACATAATGTATCGGTTTGCCACAAGATTTCAAGAAAAACCATTTTTCAATTACAAGTTCAATAAGTAAAAGATACACAAACCTTTTCAAATGCATAATAGGGCCCAACTACTAGAATCACCTACTACCCATAGTGCCCAATAATCTCATTCAAATGCCAAATTGCTCATGGTAATACAATGATACCTGGATCCACAATAATTTCGGTTGACCCTTACCGAAGTTTCAGAGAGCATTATCAATCAAAGCAGACACCATACTAATCATTCTTATCCCGGGGTCATAGAATAAGAGATCGGAAGCATAGTACAGGAACAATTCAAAGTCATTCATTACAGAACATGTAGGGCAATACTGGTGATGTGTATGTAAGAAAACATTCCATTTCTTATCATCACAAGACATCAAATAATCATTCTTTTCACAAAGAGATGGCATGCCAATGGAAACCAAGACATTAGTTACTCACCTTGCTCTTGTCCCTTTTAAAAGATTAGTCGATGTCTAGATGTGGCCAAATACGTTCAAATCTTTGGATATTCCTCAACTAAAGTAGTTTTCCAAGTAGGGTTTTATATGTATATGAAGAAAGGCTTATTTGGAAGACAAATGATATGTTTTTGAAGACTTCTTAAGGGTGTTCTAAGATCTCCTTAATTTATGGACGAATATTCCCCAATTATTTTCTAAAAGTCCTTGGATTCCACCAATGAAAGGGCTCCCAATTGTCCCTAAGGCATTAATACCTAGCCAATAAAATTGCTCCAATTGTACATTCATGAGGATTCTTGTTATTAAAAATGCCAAGTATTCTCTCATTCCATCCATGTGAGCAAATCCAATAGCTCAAACATTCTCTAGATTTTCTACCTTTCACTTAATGAACCCTTCAACTTAATACATTTTATAATTAAGTCATTGACTTTTTGACTATACCATTATACTATCACATTTTTATTTAAGCATTTCTTTGGTCTCACACTCATCACTCGATTAGCCTTGGTCCTTCTTTTAGTAACATTATCAACCAATGAACATAGTTGATACAAGTTCAAGAAATCATTTTTCAACCTCATTAAAGCATAAAAGAATGTTCCCAAATTCCTATCAACTATCACGGCTAATTAGCCGATTACAAAGATATTTTCAAATCATTATAGCATGTTTCGTAAAATTACTCAATGAGTCCTTATAGTAAATCATTATTCGAAGTTTAAGTCAAAATAAAATTTTTCAAACTTTCACGGAGTGTTACAAGAAAAGGCAGGAAGGCATGCCCGGAGGCCCCTTCAAAGTCACATAGGTAAAAGCCCGCATCCTTCAGAGATGGCCGAAGTTGCAGGAAAGGTTAAAAACACTTACCAGTGCTTTAAATGTCAGAGGTCGTCAAATTCGAAATCTGCCGCAAAATATAGCAATGAGGGTTTCCCCATGTTTCCCACTCAAGAACTGGTGGGTGTTCCTCTTTCCAAACGGTCAAGAACTGAACTCATGGAGATGAGGAGACGGCTAGCAGAACTGGAGATGAAATACACTGACTCCCCCCCCAAGGTGGCTATTCTGAGCAGAGACCATCTCCTTTCAATATAGCCATTCTTCAATCACCTTTGATCAAAATCAAGCTGTCGCACATACCACCATACGCTAGGGAAATAGACCGGAGTTCACATCTAGACAAGTATATATCGTGGATGGAGCTACAAGGTGCTGGAGAAACCACTATGTGCAGGGCATTCCTGATAACTCTGGGAGACATCCCTGTGAAATGGTTGAGGGAACTCCCAAGAAACCCAATTCAGAGTTGGGAAGAACTATCTTCACTGTTCCTGTCTCAATTCATGGGGGCGAAGATAAGGACGGCACTAAAAGAAAAGTTCGAGACTGTAAAACAGGGGTCAAATGAAACACTGAAGGCTTATTCTGATTGCTTTAACAAGCAAGTATTAGAGACGGAAAAGGTGACGGATGAAACCTTGCTTATGGCCGTCCTATCTGGGCTACAATACGAGAGTCGCTTCTGGTTGTCTGTTCATGAGGTCGGACCAAAGAGCTACTGAGAGTTCTTCACACAGGCTGAAAGATATATCAGCGTAGAGAAGCTTCTGGAAGACTGGCCAATATTAAAATGTCCACAGAAGTGAATGGAAAAGAAAGGGGTGTATCATCAGAACCAGTCCAGCCCTTTGTCGAAATAGGTAAGAAGAAAGATTCCAGGTCCACTGATAGGGGTAAACAACCACAAGAGGCGCGACAAACTTTTACTGCAATGACGACATCCTAAGAAGAAATTCTTACTCTGATATATTGAGATAATCTCCTATCTGAACCGAAGCCAATGCGCGTCCAAACCTTTCAGTTGAACCAAAACAAGTACTGTCGCTATCCCACCGTCTGTAGGACATGAGACGAACGTTTGCTAAGACTTTAAAAGAGAAATAGAACAGCTTATTGAGAAGGGTTACTTGCAAAACTTTGTGGCTAGATGCCAAACCAGGTCAACAAGGAACACCTGTCGTTAGCACAAACCCTAACCGTTAAAAAACCCCAGCCAAACTGGAGGGACAGAAATCCACATTCTCGTTAACACTAATTCCAACGATGCATAGTCCCATAGGCGACGTCGTCAACTTATCCGACAGGCGAGAAAAGCTATCAAGCCTATGATGTTTTAATAACAACCGATCTCCTTCTCAAAAGAATATGCTAGGGAAGTCTTGTAGCCTCATGACGACCCACTAGTAGTCAAGATGAATGTTGAGGGTTTCGAAGTCCACAAGACGTTAATAGGCACTAGTAGCTTTGTGAACATTCTCTATCTAAATGTTTACACTCAGATGGGTTCACACCTAAGTCAACTCTCCATAATTTCCACCAACATCCAGGGATTTACTGGAGACCCCGTTTCCCCGCTGGGCCGAATTTCTTTGACTGTGGAGATAGGAGTTTTTCCAATAATTAAAAGGTTTGAGACCGACTTCATGGTTGTTAACCTTTATTCAAATTATAATGCAATACTTGGTATGCCAATTCTCCAACACATTAAGGCAACAGTCTCGATATACCATCTTTGCCTTAAATTCCCTACACCCTACGGACCAGTGTTTGGACACGGAGACCAGCGTGTAGCCAGGGAGTGCGACCTCAGGATCAAACCACTATAGGTGCACACTATATCCTATGAGCTAGGTTGTAGTGAAGTCGAAATTGACCCAAGAGCCAGCAGCAAGAGGAAGGCCTTGGAGATAGAGGGAGAGCTGGAGATAGTTTTTGTATAAGAGGATCGATCCGAGTTGGAAATTCAGATGGGTAGAGAGCTTGGTGAACCAGTGAGAGGGTAATTAATATCATTAAGCAAACTTGGACGTGTTCGCCTAGACCCATTCAGACATAGAGGGGATCGATCCTACCGTGGCATGCCATCGACTGAACATCAACCCTGCTACTAAACCAGCAAGGCAGAAAAGACGTAGGTTGGGACCAGAAAGATCAGAAGTGCGGGCCTGAGAAGTTGCGAGGCTATTGAGCAATGGATTCGTTAGGGAATCCTTATATCCGGAATGGGTCACGAATCCCGTTCTAGTACTCAAATCCAACGGAACCTGGAGATTGTGCATTGATTTCACTGATTTGAACAAGGCTTGCCCAAATGACAGTTTTTCCCTACCTCACATAGATCAAATGGTTGATGCGACAGTAGGGAACGAGCTCATGACCTTCATGGATGCCTACTCCGGATACAATCAGATCCCCATGGCCTCTGAAGACGAGGAACGTACCTCTTTCTTTACGAATAGAGGATTATACTATTATAAAATGATGCCCTTGGGGTTAAAAAACGCTAGAGAAACTTATCAAAGATTGGTTAATATGATGTTTCAGAACCTAATTAGCAAAACAACGAAGCTCTATGTCGATGACATGTGGGTAAAGAGCTCAAACGCGCCAAACTATCTCGCACATCTAAAAGATGCTTTCAACAGGGTTAGGGCCTATCTTAAATGAAGCTGAACCCGAATAAATGTTCCTTTGGCGTTTCCTCAGGAACGTTTTTGGGATATATGGTGAGCCAGAGAGGTATCAAGGCAAACCCTGACAAAATTCGATCACTCATGCAGATGCAATCTTCGACAACGGTGAAAGAGGTTCAAAGCCTTACAGGTTGGCTCGCCACCCTCAAAGGTTTATCTCAAAAATGACTGACAAATGCTGACCCTCTTTGAGATCATTAAAGAGGCGAGGAAATTTGAATGGACATCTGAATGCAAGAAAACATTTGAAGAGCTGAAGAAACACTTAGCTAAACTTCCACCTTTGTCGAAACCTGCACACGGAGAGACCTTATCTATCTATCTGGCGGTGCCACCAACCGCGGTGAGTGCAGCATTTATAAGGGTAGAGCAAAGAGTACAATCTACTATGTCAACCAATCACTTCATGATGCCAAACTCAGGTATTCGCCAATGGAGAAGTTGGATTTTGCCCTAATCATCTCGTCGAGGAAACTCAGGCCTTATTTCCTAGAACATCCCGTCCTGATCCTGATGAGTTACCCACTAAAACAGGTATTCCATCAACCTGAACTCTCAGGTAGGCTCATCAAATAGGCAATCGAACTGTGGCAATACAATTTACAATTCTATTCTCGCCAAGCTATTAAAGGACAAGCACTGGCGGACTTCATCGTTGAATTTACACCCTCAGTGCAGGAAGAGAACGGGATTGCTGCCCTTGGAAATGCTACGTTGATGGCTCTTCCACAGAGAACATGGCGGAAGCCGGAATCATACTCAGCAGCCCAGATCGAAAGTATCATTTCCAGGCATTAAGATTTGATTTTAACGCCATGAATAACAAAGCTGAGTATGAAGCGCTCCTCGCTGGATTGGATATGGCACGAGTAATGGGTATGAGATGCTTGAAGGTAATGAGTGACTCAAATGGTTGTTAATCAGGTACAAGGTCTCTACGACGCTAAAGAGGAAATAATGATATCCTATCAGAAAATGGTTCATGCCAAACTCAAGTACTTTAACCAAATACAATTAATGAGAATATCGTGAGCTAAAAACACCCGGGCTGATTCTCTAGCTAGGCTAGCAACCAGTGAATAAGAAAAAACTATTAAGTGCGTGCCAATAGCCTGCCTAATTCACCCATCACTTCAAAACCGCCAAGTGAGTCAAACAAAGCCTCCTCGTCAGATGACTGGATGACCCCCATCATCTAGCATCTTGAAGGGAGTTCCCTTCCTATAGATAGGCTAGAAGCGAAGAAGCTGCGGATTAGGGCAGCTCGGTTAACAAGAATATACGGGATACTGTATAAAAAGGGTTTTTCCTCCCCCTTGCTAAAATGTTTGACACCACAAGAAGCTCAACAAGCACTGGAGGAAGTTCATAAAAGCGTATGTGGGAACTACACTGGGAGGCAGGCGCTTGTATACAAATTAATCAGGCAGGAGTATTATTGGTCAACCTCAAGAAAGATGCCATCAAATACGCCCAAGCCGATAACTACCAGCGAAATGCACATTTCCTACGAAACCCGCCCAACGACCTGACGTATGTGACGAGTCCTTGGCCTCTTTCCAAATGGGGAATTGACCTAATTGGCCCGCTCCAGACCACCAAAGGTGGAGTGAAGCATGCCATTGTGGCTGTAGATTATTTCACGTAGTGGGTAGAAGCTGAACCCCTAGCGAAAATCACGAAACAGAAAACAACAAATTTTGTTTGGAAGTCCCTCTTATGTTGGTTCGGGATCCTACGCTCTATTGTTACTGACAATAGAAGACAGTTCGATAATGAACATTTCAGAGCCTTTCACAAGATGTACAAAATCAAGAAACACTTTTCCACACCTAACCATACTCAATCCAATGTTCAGGTGGAAGTGGTAAACAAGATAATCAGGCACATCCTCAAAACCAAGTTAGAAGGGTTAAATGGGAGGTGGGTTGACGAACTCCTAGCTGTATTGTGGGCCAACCGAACTACTACCAGGTCTTCCATTGGGGAAGCTCCTTTTAATCTTGCGTTTCAAGTAGAAGCAATGATCCCAATGGAAATAGAACTCCCTACCTTTCGGGTACAACGTTTTGGAGGAGAAGAAAATTTCGAGCTCGCGAGGTTTCAGCTTGATCTCCTCGAGGAAAAAAGGGAAGAAGCCGCCTAAGGAACGCTGCTTACAAGCAAAAGAGTGCCAGGTATTACAATTCAAAAGGGAAAATCAAGGCATTCTACGTCGGAGACCTAGTATTGAGAAGGGTTTTCCAAAATAGCAAGGAGTCCAGTGCAGGAGCCCTTGCAGCAACTTGGGAAGGACTTTATAAGGTCTCTAGAATTTTAATTAATGGAGCGTACATGCTAGAGACGCTGAATGGCAACCCGCTACCTCACCTTTGGAATGCGGAGCATCTCAAGAAGTACTTTAGTTAGATGAACTAAGTCTGTCCTTGTACAGAAACTCTGGCCAACCAACTAGCCAAAGATGTTGAACCCCATGAAAAGCTCATCTTTTTGTACATGTCGCAAAGGACGACCTATGATGTATTGACCCTCGCTGTAAATAAAAGTTGTTTCTAATGAGAACTGCACGTTTAGTAAGTTCTGAAAGAAAAAAATAAAAGCCAAGTGCTTAAGTTATGAAAGAACAAAATAAAAGCCAAGTGCTTAAGTTCAAAAAGGATAAAATAAAAGCCGAGTACTTAAGTTCAAAAAAAACAAAGATAAAAATGAACGCACGAGTTCAGAAAGAACGAAACATTCCATTAATTATAGACACCGAGCCTAAATGAAAGTCACTGGATACATACAAAAATGGCACTATACAGGGCCCCAGCTAGGTCTATACAAAAGTTACTAGCTAAACAAATCACAATCTTAGCAACAGAAAAAAATGTGGACTAGGCTTGGGCGTCCGCATTTTTTGGGAGGTGGTCACGAGCCGGGGCGTCCTCATCAATAGGAACCTCATCAAGTCCCTTGGACTTCTGATACTCAGCGAGCTCGGCCATAAGGAAATCAATCAGGTTTGCCGGTTTTTTCTCCCGGAGGTTGCCTAAGATGTCATTGTACACAACTACATAGGTAAGGTCTAGGTCGGTACAATAATCAGCGGAAGCCTTGTAAGCCTCAACAGCTGTGCTCTTGGCCTCGTCAACCTTGCTTGCCAGTTCAGCCGCATGGCACTTCACCAGGCCTTCTCTCACTGACTTTTTGGCAGTAGCAGACTTCTCGGCCTCCTCGATGTTTTTCTCCATCTTCCTCAGCTCGGCCTCAGCTATCCCTTGCCAAGTGGCATCAGCTTTCAAAGAGCTGTTGGCCTGGGAAAGTTTTTCTTTAAGGCGATCGACCTCCTCCTTTTTATCCCGAGCTCGGAGAAGGGCCTTCATCTGGTAGTTTATAGCCCAGCTAAAGTAGGCCAAGCTGCATCTGATTGCGTCCTCCAGAGACATATAGCCAACCATATCCTCCTCACGTGATGTCCACGTCCGATCAGGAGTCTCCATCGCCTATTGAGTTGAATTAGGCAAGTTCTTAGAGGCGGATGGAGTGGCAGACGAAGTCTTATAGTACTACAGGTAACATTCTGGGTACTGGCCCTTCATCTTCTTAACAGTTTGGGACCTAGTAGGATGGAGTCCCAGCCAGTTCGGGTCGAAAGGAGGAGCAAAATGACCTGACGGCCCCCAGGGTGTGTAGGTAGAAGCTCAGTTGGGATTTTCTGGGTTTCTCTAGTCCCTGACCTCTTTTGAGGTGAGCTAGTCCTTTGCCTCTAAGGCTAGCTTTCCTCAGACCAGTTCTCCTCCGATCACCTTTTGCTGGGAGTGTTGGAAGAAGAAGGTGTTTTCTTCCTAGAAGCCTTCTGAGCTGCCACCTTCGAGGCTATAGATATCTACTCTTTGGGAGGCATCCTCTTCGGAACAATAGGAATCTTGCGTGGAACCCTCGGAGCTACATCACGGGTAAACCATGAGGAGACATGAAAAAATAAATAAAGAAGATAAAAATACAATAAAGACAACCAAGAGAAAGAAGCTCAAGAACCGTAAATGCACTACCTCGAGGTATAGTAGGCAAGACGTCCCCAGGTGCGACAGAAGTAAGGCCGGTCTGATGCAAATGCTCCTCAGTCAGCAAATATTGGGATGAACTATAGCTTTCCCCGAGCTTTGCGATATTCTCCACCTGTGTTAGATAATCTATGCTGACCTTGGGCACTTGAATTCCTGAAACCAAAGAAAAGAGATATTAGAAAACCCATATGTCCCATAAATACGAAAAACTATACTTACGAGTCTAGGCCGGTAAAGAGTTGGAACTCTGATGTCCCCGGATCGGGTTGGAGGAGCCCAGTTACCACCCACGAGGAAGAAACAACCCTTCCAGTCCTTTATGGAATCAGGCTGATCTGTGATAAGGATCGGCCAACCTTGCCTTTTCATGAAGTAATACCAACCCGTACCCTTACACTTAGAAGCTCAAAACTCATAATGGTAATTCAGTTCATCGAAGGTAGGAATTTGTCAGCCCTAAAGGGCAAATAGCACGGGGAAGGTGGTGATCGTCCGCCAACCGTTGGGGACAATCTGGCTCGGGGCCAGTTCCCAAGTTTTTAGAAGGTTGGCAATAAGAGGAGGTAGAGGAAAGCCGAAACCGGCCTCCAGCATTCTCATGTTTGCGGTCAAACACCCTTCAGGGGGCCAATCTGCCATTTATGTAAAGTATGCACAAAGAAATGCACAGAGTCGGGAACCCTGAATTTCCACTTCCAATACTCCAACTCCTCCGCAGTAACAACTGAGAGGTTGGCTCGACAGGAAAAGGAAAATTCATATCGCCCCAGACAAGGTGGAGATCGTTGCCAAAAACTACTACAAGGACTGACCTCATCACTAGGAACCCTAACCGCCAATGGGACAGCTTCAGAGCCCTCGCCCTCGTCCTCGTCCCCTTCTTTGGCCAAGGTTGCCTCTTCCATCTCCGTCCAAAGCCTCTCTCAATTCCCACACTTACCGGAGTTCCCTCCTCTTGTGTTTCCTCTCCCATAGTATCCACTTCTATCACTTTTCCCTTTCCTTTGTCTACCACCTCCACGGAACTTCCACTCTCGCAACTCATGGTTTGAAGCAAATGGATTGAGAAAAAAGAAGAAAGGTGAACAGAGTAGACAATAAATTACCTGGACAGAACTTGAAGTTGGGGTAAGTTCGGTGAAGAAAAAAGGAAACAGCGGCGGCGTGAAGAACAATAAAGACTGGAGCAAACGAAAGTGAAAATGGCCGGTAGATCGGAAGAGCGTCGTGATAGGAGGTAAAAATCCTAACCTGAAACATCATGTCGTTATTGACGCATGACGCCCTTCACGATTCCCTAAGACGACTGTTACACCCCCACGTTAACATGTGTCTCCTTATCCCAAGGAAGCGTACAAAAGACGCCTCCCAAGGAAGCGTGCAAGAGAAGTTTCCCGAAGGACTTTTGTCTGCTAAACAAAGTCTTTCTCCTTTCCACAGTAGCCGGCTTCCTCCTTCCGTATCTATAGGGTTGTGAGAGACGAACCCAAGGGCAATTGTTGGGAATCTTACCGACCTGGAGTTTGGTAAGCTTTGGCTATCAAACTCGAGAACAGATGAACTGAGCAACTTGGTAGAGTTACTTTATCCCATACGTACATGTGGATGGACCGAGACACCATGTAAGCACTGCCACGCCACCAAGGACTGACACAGGTTAGCGATGCCTCGAAGTGCTCCACTTAACCTCCACTATAAATACCTCCACCAAAGTAGTGGAGGGAAAGGGCAATCTAAGCTAGAGTGGAACATTTATAAAGAACCAAGGGATTGAATATGAGGAAAAGGATGATCAAAGTGGCAATAAACCAGTAGTTGATGTCAATTTAATTCCAGCATAAATTGTTATCAACATATATATATATATATATATTATAAAGGAAAAATGGAGGGAAAGCTCGTAAGCTACTCATGTTCAGCTTGCACAGGAGCTGTGTGAGAATGAACACGAAAAAGTCCAAACATGACAAGCCGAGCTCAACTCACCATAGCTCAACAGCGAGCAAGAATAGACTTAGGCTAACAGAGCTCAACTTCCTAAGCCCTTTGGCCACGTTTATTCCTAAACAACTGCCTTGACCGAGGCCACTTTTTTGTTCTGTGTCACTTTTTTTTTCTTATTCATCTTAACTTTCTTGTTAAATTTTATTTGTCGCTCCAATTAGATACAAATTAGTGAATCAATTAGAACTAAGACTGCATCTACTGAAATGACATCAAAAATTTTCTAACACTTTCAGAAATACTGTCACTTAACAATTTATTTTTTAGGCACCAGTCACCACCTTGTAAACAGGAGCCCCCACTTATTTATACGTCACCTAGGTTTACCGTTCAATGAACAGTAACTTTGTTTTTTTGGGGAAGTTTGCTAAGCTCATCTCTCTGACGGGAAAAGGTTCTACATTTATTTGTTTATTTATTTATTTATTTTGAAGTTTGCTAAGCTCATCTCAAGGCAGAAGGTTATACACCCCCCTTTTTTTAAAGCTTGCTTGCTAAGACATACCGAAAACTTCTTCTCTCTCTCCTTCTCTCTATCTTTTTTTAAGCTTGCTAATTCCACACATTGTATATTGAGATCTTTTTTTGATTGGATCAATATAATAGAAATCGGCATCTTAATATCCTTCTTGTCTTATGTTATTAGGAACTAAGTGCTTTGATATCTATATTCAACAGTTGAAGCTAATATGTTACTAAATTGTATATTGAGATTTTCTTTATTTCTATTATATAATAGAAACTGCCGTCTCAATATCTTTTTTTATATTAGTGGGAACAGTACTTTAATATTTATGTTGTAATAAGTCCGTCTAGCTATTTTAAAATCAAAATCTTAAAACGAGTTCTACGCAATTAATATATATAATTGTTAAATTATCAGTAACATTAAGTATCATTTGGTTTAGTACTTTGATCTCTTTAAGAGTCCCGTTATGAAGAGTATTACTCTACCCTTAAGGAGAGTACACCCCTGTGTAGTTACATCTGATTGGGAGTTGGAGGATTGAGGGTCCTTCAAGCTCCAATCATATGCAGCCACACAGGAGATGTACTCTCCTTAAAGGAAAAGTAATACTCTCCTTAGAAAATTTGATCTCTTTAATTTATTGCTTTATTTAGTACTAATCTTAATTTAAAAGTACATTTGATTTTATGTTCTCATGTTCTTTCCAATTTTTGGAGTTTTTGTTTTGTGATAAGTTTTGGAAATGAGCATGTACAAAACTATTATGCTCATCTATATGTTTATGTATTTTTCAAACACGTGTGGAATGTATCTATGTGTTTACCTATCTTTTGTAGTTTTCTTTTTTTTTTTCGTTTTCTTCGTTTATAATATAATGTCCAAGAAATTATACAATTAGTAGGTGTAATAGCGGCAAGTTTTATCTTGTAAATTTTAACTAGGACGATGATATTCTAAATACTTATTTTTTAATAAAGTGAACATACTTTTAGCTTTTGTATTTAGTTTCTAATATGTTTATTTTCTTTCTCAAATATTTATACCAGACATTATTTTATTTTACTTATTAGGTAACATCTTCAACTGATGTGAAAAATAATTCAACCTACTTTTGCCTTTTCTACTGCATAATGCTCTTCAAATCTTCAAATGTTGTGCAATAAAATCTATTATTTTTCCTTGATTTCACCTACTTTTTTAATATATGTTCTCTTTCACCATTTATATGTCCAGATTGATTTTACCAATAATATTGATTGCTATTGTCTTATAGACTAGATCTTTCCAAAATTACTTATTTACCGATTTACAATTTTAATGCTAATAAAATCCACATGATTTCAAGCAAAAAGTAAGAAAAAACACAAGTAACGTACGTGCAAAACTAGTATGCATAGAAATGTTGGAGATGCTCTTGAGAATTTGATATAAGTTATCATTTTCAAAATTGCCGGAAAACACTGAAGACCACCCTTTTTTTACTCAAAAAGGCAAAGCAAGCAAAGCAAAAGCCTTCACAGAGAATTAATTAAATTCAAGCAACACCATTCTGGCACCCCATAACCGTTCCATAACGGCACCCTCGAGGTGCTAGAAAATGTTCATTCAAGCAAATATTGCCGAATGAGACATGCTAGCTAAAGAGACTTTTTATGCAAGAAGTATGCTACCTAGACCTCGTTAAATTCCTGGTCCACCAAACAATTTTCCCTTGAAGCTCCCAGACCTTTGTGTAACACAAAGAGGAAACATAAATAGGACAGAATCACTTTGTTTCCCTGAAATATCTAATCAGATAGGTCGAAGAGCTGCAACATGATTGTTGTGTATGTTTTCTGTTTTTCATTTAAGGCTTTTCATTCTTCGTCTTCAGTTCTGTGGACTCCTTGGAGCTGTTCCCAGGTAGCGTTGTCAGCAGGAATTTCTTGCTAGAGCCTACATTTTGACATAATAGCTTCAACATATTTCTTCCCCTCATCCATTGAACCATTATCTTCATGTGTGTTTTACTGCTTAATCCACTAATACCAGCATCCTGTCCCATCAGTAGATCACATTATAATCGGGTAGTAAGTACTCATACATAGATGCTTGATAAAATCACAAGAATATCAGATGAAATATATTTAATACAAGAAAATATTATGCATAACGTCAGCAATTTCCAAAGTCAAAATAAGACTCATCATATAGCGTCTTCCCCATTCCGCATGCTTCTTTCAATCTCTATCATGACTATGTACCTAACTTTATAAAGTTGCTGTCCCCACAAAGTGAAAACCTTTCTCCTTTTACATTTAGCTTCCATGCACCTGAATATACTTGTTGCTTCTAGTTTTGGAAAAAAAAAAATATATATATATATATATATATTTATATACTGTTCTGTAACCATAAAGAAACCAAAGGCAAACAGTTTAGTTTTGGCGCTTTTTTTCTTTTCTTTCCTTTTTTCCCCATATTTCCAATCTTCCAGAGAGCAATCTCTCAGATGAACTTGCAAAGCCCTAATCTTGCTGCTACTTCCAGTCTTCGGCCTTTTTGAATGGGTAAGTTGTCTGTTTCTCCATTTCAATTTCCTTTCTAGTGAATTGAAGGCATCACATGAGAATTTGGTTCATGAAAGATATCTAGAATGCGTAATCATAATCTGAGTTTCTCAATCTTGATTCACAAAATATTTTTAACAAGTCATTTCAGCATATCTCCTTGCTTACTTATTCCCTTTTTGGGTATTTCCACTGATTTTTGGAAGTAATTACTAGGGCCTTCACAATTACCTTCCATTAATAGCATCTTTCTACTTCAACTTTGAATGAGAAGGCACTACTGTGTTATTTGGAAATTTAGGATGCTTGTCCAAAAGCATCATCTCATCTACCTGACCCATTGGCCATTAGCATTGGCCCTCTCTCTCATTTCTCACAGGGACCTCGAAGCTTTTGGAGAAAGATATTGCTGCAATAATGCTTAAATAGATTTTGATGGTAACTTCGGGAAACTCTTGGCTAAATGCAGATGTATTTATATCAAATTATTGATTTCTCTTCTTGAGATAGGTTTCTGAACCAGATTGTGATTTAAATCAATGTATTAAGTATTTTTCTATTTATTTGTTTTTACATGTGCTTACAGGTAGGTTTGATACGTAAATTGAGTAAAGCTCATTTCAGTGAGAGAGGGAAGCTATTTTCAAGCTGCTCGAAAATCTACTGTCCGCTCAAGCTAAGCAGATACCCATGACATGCATATTAATGATCGAAAAACCCAATTGTCATCATCAATCATTTACAAGGTTGCGTGTAGGAAAGACGAATAGGTATAACAGGAAAAGGTTTATGCATTACTTTGTGTGTAAAAGGCGGTCAATACCCATTCAGAGCACTGAGAAAAAGAATGAGAAGATTTCAAGGAGAAGTGATAAAACTTTTTACTGAGTGATGAGGTGAATATAAAAATTATGGGCCTACCCATAGGGGTTTTATTTTAACCCTGGGAAAGAGGTGCCATGGTAGTTGTGTAAGGCTGCAATAATTTTACAAGTGAAAATAGGGCACATCCTTCATGACCATAGAGGTGTCCTTATATTTAGAAATTTGAGACTGAGAGGTTGGTTAAATAGAAGTTGGAGAGTGGGATCATTCAGGCTAGCAAGAGCTTGATTTGCCTCTTATGTGTTGTTGGTGAAAAAGAACGTTGGATCATGGCAGTTTTCTTTTGATTACAAGCAGTTAAACAACTTAACAATTACGGATAAGTTTCCGGTACCCTGATTAATAGTTGCTTGATGAACTTTACGGCACCGTTTACTTCTCCAGAATTGACTTGAGATTTTACTACCCTCATATTAGAGTTTCCATGGAGGATGCACACACGGCAGCCTTTAAGACCCATCAAGCTTATATCAATTTTGGGCCTTTTGGGCTTACTTATGCCCCGGCAACGTTTCAGAGCATGATGAATAATGTACGCAAGCAGCGATTAAGGAGGTATGATGTTCTAGTTTTCTTTAATGATATGTTAATTTACAGCCTGATGTCACTTTACATTACCGAAGTCCACAAGAAGTAAGGGGGATTCTGAAGAAGTACAAGTTCTTTGCCAAAATGCGTAAATGCAATTCTGGTCAGACCCAAGTAGCATATCTAGGCCATAAGATGGATCAAACAGGAATGATAGCAGATTTTAAGAAAGTAAAGGCTATCAACAACTCGCTGGTATCTTAGAACATTAAGTAGCTTAGGGGATTCTTGGGCTGTGCTAAATACTTAAAAAAGTTTGTGAGAACCTATGGAGCATTCGCTAAGATGCTTAAGAAAGACAACAATTGGTCAGATGCAGCGATATTTGCCTTTCAAAAACTAAAACAGATGTGTTCCACTCCTGTCTTGGCACGTCCGGACTTCAATCAACCGTTGATAATATAGATAGAAATTGATGGTTGCTTTGGAGATCAGAGATTATATAAGTATAAAACAGAAGGCCAGTTGCATATTTCAGTAGAGCAACACGTGAGAAAACTTGGATGTCCATAAATGAGAAGGAACTCCTAGCCTTGATAACAGTAGTTAATAAATGGAGATACTACCTAAAAGTAATCACTTCATTGTCAAGAGAGATAATTAGTCTTTAGAATTTTTCTTGGAGCAAATACTACCCCAGTCCAACAGAAATGACTCACCAAATTACCGAAAGGAAGAGTTTACTCCAGAAGATTTTAGAATTAATTGAATTAGTGTTTTTTATTATCACTTGCTCAAGTGGGTTGTGCTAGTGGCTAACTTGTGCTCGTGGCTAACTTGTGCTTGAAGTTTACTTGACTTGTGCTAGAAGTTTACTTGAGTCTTGAGCTAGCAGCAGTTTTCTTAGGATTAGGTTATTGTGAACCCTATAAATAGATGGCCTATCTCATTGTATTGATCATCTCTCTTTTATGAATAAAAATCAATTTTAGGAATTATCTTGAGTTTTAAGATCTTGTGAGTTCTTGTATTTGTTTGGCATCACTCAGTCTCAGTTATCAAATACATTATAAGAAAGGGGTAGATAATGTAATTGGCGGGTGTTTAGCTATTACTACTAACTACACCTACCAAAGTTTGGATAGTTGAAGCTAATTGAAATTATAAAAATGACCAATGTGCAGGAGAGAAAATTAAAACAGTACTTGCTAATCCCCAAGAAAAACCAGACTACAACTCGTGTAATGGACTTCTAAAATACAAAGGCAGATTATTCATTGGGCTAGGGAACAACACAAAAAGAAAGTTGATATAGTCAATTCACTCCTCTCAAGATATGGAGCTCCCAAACCAAGCAAAACCGGCCGGTTATGGAAACCGACCCACCTCGGTTCAGGTCGGTTTGGCTGTTCAGGAATTAGAACCTGTAAAAAAAAAATAAAAAAATTGTGTACATAAAATGAAAACCAAAAAATTGGCTACATCCAAAAGAATTCTTAGCCCTCAGCTTGAGTCAAGAAAGGAGAAGGAAATTCTGAAGTTTCTTAAACTTTCCTTATCAAACAAACACACAAAAGTAAAAAGAAAAGAAAATTTTCAAAGCTACCACAAATTTCATGTTTTAAGTTCTACTCTTCCAAACTTCAAGAGCAATCTCCAAGATTATTGTTTAGCTGTGTGCCCTCTAGCGATAGCCAGTGATTGTGATGAGCGTTGGCACCCAATATTGTAATTGTAACTTGTAACAATGGAGAATTGGAGATAGATGAGGCGGCGGGTTCCTCTATTGAGAAATAGAGATGCAGAGTCTTTATTTTAGGTTTTGGGCAATTGGGCTTTTTAGTTTCGGCTATTCATGTAAGTGAGCCCATTTTCCAAAACAAGAAAAAGACAGAATAATGGTTCCAGTCAAATCGGGTTTCATAGCTTGAATAATGGTTCGGGTTAGGTCGGTTTATCAGTTTTGATGCCCGGACCTAATCAAAGATAAAACGTTAAGCGTGAAACCTGCCAAAGGTGTAAGAATGAACATGTCCTTTATCCTACCGTGGTCTAACCACTTACTGAACCACATTATTCATGGAGTTATGTGACAACAGATTTCACAGAATGGCCTCCTTTGTCTAAAGGGAAGAATGCAATACAGGTGCAGGCGGATAGGTTTTCAAAGTTTGGATAATTCACCCCTATCACACATCCATATATTGCTGCTGAAATTGCTAAGATATTCTTGGATCAGATTTTTAAGCTACATGGCCTACCTTAGAAATATTGTTACTAATAGGGACAAAAAATATTCACAAATTAGGTGCTTTTCAAGTTACTGGGAAGTAAAAGTTGCATCTCGGTTCAGCCTACCATCGACAGTCAGGTGGTCAAACTCAAAGGTTAAATCAATGTTTAGAGATGTACCTGTGTTGCATGACATACAACCAAAACAGTTGATGAAATGGATTGCCCTGGCTGAATGGTGGTATAATACCACCTTACATACAACATAAAAATGACTCTGGTCAAGGCTGTATATGGTATTAAGCCACCCCACATGGCACTTGGTCCTTACCAACATACTTAACTTGCTGCAGTTGAAGATATACTCCAACATAGATAACAGATGATACATCTACTAGGGAAATTGGCGGTTTAGGATTGTTTCTGTTTTCAGCTAGCCAAAAAAGAAATTCCAGTATAATGCAAGAAAGACAGCCATTAGTACTTCAGATCAGGACGTTTAAGAAAAATATCAGGACGAAAACACTGGCTCGTACACTGGGAAGTCTCAGTCCAGAAGAAGCAACTGCGAAGTTTCAGATACTATCCAGCAAAACTTTCCGTCATTTGAACTTTGGGGACAACTACAAGGTTGGTCTGAAGTGATGTGGGAGACCTCATTTCATGTTACATGGGGAAGAAAGAAGCATGGAATCAACCGTAATACTAGAAACTCAAATTCAGCATCAAATGACAGTTTGGTTTAGTTCAGACACTGGTACACGACGCTCTTCCGATCTTTTTACTCATTTTTAGCTGTAAAGCGTTACTTTGTTATCTACTTTAATATTGTGTTTGGCATCTTTCTATTAGGACAAGGAACTAGAGACGGTAAGGGAGGCAATAGAACAGGGAGTCTTTTTAGAATAGAAATCTGTTAACTCGTGAAATTGCAAGCATTCCTCCTTGTTTCCCACTGCTATCTCTTCTTTAATTTTTCTTTGCCCCCAGAAATTAATATCAGTTTCCAGTTTTCTTTTACTGAATCCAAATTCTCCTATTCACTTGCGGTAGTTTGGTTTTGATTGGGTCTTATTTAGCTGATGCAATCATTAAACAATCATTTCTATATGAGCATACTCATAATCAGTAAAATTACAAATTAGTTCAGTCCATGTACGTCAGGGGGAAAAAACGTAAAAAAAATATATATATATATATATATATAAATTAGTAGTGAGTAGGTAGCTAACCTTGGCGTGGTTCCAAGTGTTGGAGACAGTGAGTGGGCCGTGGTGCTTGATGACATTATAGAGACCTTCAGCGATTGAAGCAGCCTCCTGAAATGGGACCTTAGGGTTAATCTTTCTCAGATTTGGTGCGCGTTTCCGCGAGCTTGAAGAGAAGTACCGCTTCATTCCATTACCTGCAATTGCAACTGCTCCATCTCCTCCGCCCAGCCACATCCTGTTAGTCTGCTTCGATTCAGTGTTCTTCCAATAACCCGGAAAAAACCTTAAACCCTCGTTGAAAGGAAGGCCGGTCGTGACCCGTTTCTGCTTGGCCCGTTTCTAATAGACTCAACCAAGCCCACTAACTTCTTGGCGCCAACTTTAGATTAAGGGCACGTACGATTCTTATTTTTCAGATAATTGATTTTTAGAAAAGTGATTTTTTCATAAAAACTTATCTTATCTTTTATATATATATATATATATATTAAAGTAGAATAGTAGTCATATGCAAGCCTTCCCGGTAAAATCACTATCATACTTTTATATGCTTTTTTTATTTTGTTATTTTATAATATTAACAATAATAATTATCCATTCTTTTCAAAAAAAATAATACTTATTCATTAGTTAGATTTTATTATTATTTTATAATAATATACAAAAATTTATATATACTTTTATTCAATATATGATACACCATTTGTTATCTATTAATATTTATTATACATATTATATTAGTTTTTAGACTGTCTTCAAAGATTTAATATTTCCTCAATATTCTAACAATGAATAGACAAATTTTAAGTATTGAGTTATTGAGACTTTTTTTATTTCGATTAAGTATCTACTCATGAGATTGAGGATACAATAATAATAAAATAAAAAAATAAAATAAAGTTAGTTTTAAAACTTTTACTTTAATTCCATACAATAAATCACACGTCATAAAACCTAGGATTATATGTTTAGTAAGTTATCTAATGGGCTAATTTCACAAATCGTCCTCAACCTTTGAGTTAAGAATCGATTTTGCCCCGAACCCTTTTTTTTTTCACATTCCACAATCCCCAACCTTTAATATATGTACGCAAATCATCCTTTTTGTTACTATATTATAAAATTTTCAACAAAATAATGATAATACCCCTTAAGCTTTTAATATTTTTTTAAAAAATTTAAAAATAATAAAAAATTAGAAAAAACCAAACCCACCCTATGCCCCCTTCTCTTTCAGCTGCCGGAATGGCCCCTCATTTTACTGCCAGAAATGACAGCAAAATTTTGGAGGGGGGCTTCAGTGCCCATTTGTGCTGCCAGAAATGGTAGCATTTGTTGCCCTTTTTTGGCTGCACAAATGAGCTGGAAATAGCAATGATTTTGCTGTTATTTCCAGCAGCATTTGTGCTCACAAATGGGGAAGGATGGAGGGGACAATCACCTCTTCTTCTATCATTTCTAACAGAAAAATGAGGGGATTCACCTTCAAATTTGCTGTTGGAAGGGGTGAACCCCCCGTTTTTCTGTCGGAAATGGCAGCAAAATTTGCTGCCATTTCCAGCAGAATTTGCAGCTGGATAGGGGTGAATCCCTCAGTTTTTCTGTCGGAATGGCAATAGAAAACCTACCATTTCCGGTAGAAAAATGAGGGGGACTCTTCCCCCCCCCCCCACCAATTTGTAAATCAAAAATTACGATATTAGAGAGTTTACTCTCTAATATCGTAATTTTTGATTTTTTTTTCCTATTACTAAAAAAGATTACTAATCCTTAACTTTTCGAGGAATCCTTCATCAGTGGTTGTGAATGACTGATTTTTTCAATCTTTTCGACCTTGGTTCCTATTTTGCTATCATTTCCAACAGCATTTGTGCTGCCAGAAAATGACAGCAAAAATACCAAACTGCTGTGTAGGCCCTAACTTCGCCCCAAAAGGAATTCCTGTGAAGGAAGGATTGACCCCGCCCATTTAACATGGTCAGGTATTGCGTTGGAGACCGATGTGGGATAAGATGGCAGTGCCCGTAGTACACGTCTCTCTCACCACGCTCTTAGAGCAAACTCTTAGCCAGCGCGTGGGGTTGTGGTGAATACCAAACTGCTACGTAGGTCCTAACTTCACCCCAAAAGGAATTCCTTTGAAGGAAGGATTGACCCAGCCCATTTAACATGGTCAAGTATTGTGTTGGAGACCGATGTGGGATAGGATGGCAGTGCCCGTAGTACATGCCCTGCGTCCTGCTCCTGAGGTCGAGAGGTAGTGACAGAGGTGCCACGTTGCTCGTTATACCATTTTGGAATAGAGCAAAGGCGGTGATGGGAAAGGGAATTTCCTTTATTATCTTGCTCCATCGAACAGAGAATTGGTCTGAAACAAGGCCTTCAGTGTCAAGTTCTTAACAAGTTCTCTTGCCTTAGAGGTTCCAACTCATGATGGGAAAAAGTGGCAGAGCCTTTTAGTTCATAAAAGTCATAATAAGGTGGTAAGGCACTTAACCTTAAGAAAAAGGTTTTATTGCAATCATAATAGTGCCTAGCAGTAGTTCTATTCCACTGATGGGTGGCCCATGGACCATGTACTGCTTGTGGATCTACTGCATCATACACCTGTGTCAAGGATCTTATGTCCCATAACTTAGGGTTGCCGTATGTTAGATAGCTTTGATTGAAATAATCATCGGCATTAACAAATCCGACGGGTGCTACATGAATATGTGGATAAGTGACGAATATACACTGTTCCCACTTATAAGCGTCCATATCTAAAGAAAACTCTTCTTTTAGTATGGAATTGACAATGTTAGCTTTTGCTAACTCGTTATTGTATAAAGGATGATTCATCTTCTTTATACAGACAAACAAAGTCCAGAGACGATGTTCATAAAAGTTGTATTTCTTAGTATTCTGGTAAACACAAGGCACAGAAGTTCCATCTTCTTTGTGCTGCCGTTTTCTGGCAGCATAAATTGGGGATGAATCCCCTTTCCATTTTGCTATCATTTCTGGCAGTAGAATTGGGGGCTAACCCTCATTTTTTGCTACTGGAATGGTGCCGTTCTGGGGGTCAGCAGCCCAAATTCTGGCCAGAGGGGGACATGGGGGTGGGGTAGGTGATAGGGATGGAGTCAGTTGGGTTTTTTAATTTTTTATTGTTTTTAAACTTTTTTTTTTAAAAAAATTAAAAAGGATAGGGGGTATAATTGTCATTTTTTGAAAATTTTATAGAATAGTGACAAAAAGACGATTTGCGTGCATTTATTAAATGTTAAAACTGTGAAGTGTGAAAAAACAGTTAGGGATCAAATCGATTCTTAGCTCAAAGGTTGGAGACGATTTGTGAAATTAACCTTTATCTAGTTTATTATTTGTTTTTCACTAGAAATCTATATATAAGTGAAAATTTAAGTTTAAGAGATACGATAGTGATAATATTTAATGATAATGATTTATAATAAAAATAAAAAAATCTTTTAATTCTTTTTAGAACAGTAATTGGTTAAAAATTAATTTTAGGGTTAAATTGTAAATCATATAGAATATATCCTTTGTTATAATATTGGTTTGCTTGGGTCTTTTGTAATTAGAAACTTTCTAAAATGAGTCTGTGTACTTTAAATTTTTTAAAATAGATTTAGTGGATAGTGATGAGGAAATGAGAAAAATAATTTTTCTAATAATCTATGGTGGAGAATCAATGTGGAAAATAATTCATTTTGATAAATGAATATCATCCACATCTTATTAAATAAGGATGTATTTATGATATTGATTCACTTGGGCCTTTTGTATTTGGAGACTTTTTAATGAGAGACTGTGTACTTCAAATAGCGAGAAAACCTATCTAACTCCGCAAATCATTCCATTGTAATCTTATACCTGCGAGAAAGCTACACGGGGTTATTTGCTTCTCCATTAAGGAAAGAACGGGGTTATAGCTCTTTCATGCATCTTGCACGTCAAATAGCAAGAAAACCTATCAAACTCTGCAAATCATTCTGTTGAACTCGTCTAACTATTAGAAAACTACACTGGGTTAATTACTAGTCCATTAAGCAGAGAACGAGGCCATATATATTTTAAGGAAAACTACAGGGGCTATTTACTTGTCGATTA